>PVKZ01002734.1:0-81134 GCA_004027375.1 Macroglossus sobrinus | reverse complement strand
GCAGCAAAATGAGCCTTCCCCCTCGGTGGTTGGACAGCACCATCTAGTGTTCCAAAGGGGAATTGCGGAGCAAAGATCCTTTGACTCCTGTTCTCTGTAACTCAATCAGTTCCCAGGTGCGCCAACAATTATCTGTACTTATTGGCTATGGTTTTGAAGCTTCCACGGCTGTCAGTGCTTTTAAGTGGAGGATAGAGACTTTTTTTTTATAGTGAGGGAAGAATAGCACGAGATGAAGCTGGAAAGGTAAGCAGAGGTGGTGAAGTGCATGCAAGGTGAGACCCACATGGAACTGCTCCTTATTTCCCCCATCATCCCAAGCATTTTTGGTTTCTGTGACTTGGTTCATGCTATTTCCTTTTCCCAGAATGCTTTCTTTATCCACTCTGCTTTGCCAATGCCTATTCCTCTTGGGGGATGCATCTGAAGCATCACCTTCTCTGTGAAGCCTGTTCACCACTCCCTACTCTTTCCTGGTAGAATCAACTATTTCTCTCTGCCCCTGTCATGTCCTCTCCCATTTACCACTTAAATGTGGTCTAAATATTCATATTTGTCCTGCATGTAGATTCTAGGTCCTGGAGTTCGACAGACTCTATCTTATTATTCTTTATGTCTCCAAGGTTTAGCAGGGTATCTTGCAATTAATACTACTAGGTTCATGAATAAATGAAAGAATAAGCGAATAAATAAAAAGCATGCACATGTTATTTTGAAAAATCATATTAACAGCTCTTAGGGCAGAAAAAAAATCAAGGTAATCAGGAGAGAAGGAAGAAATATTGGAACCGTGAGGCTGGGGAGAGCTGACAGCTAACAGGGAGTGACAGTGTGTTATAGGACAGTGACCCGTTTCACTGCCAGAGAAAGAGCTATTTGTGCGATATTAAAATTAATATAATGATGATCATTATCCTCTCCATTTTTATGAAAGCACAAGGTGGCCGCAGAATAGCTCATGTTGAGATTAAAGGGCTGCAGTTAAGGTCGCTGAAACATCGGACAGGCTTCTAGCTGCATTTCACGAAAACGTAAGATTTCTTGCTTGGAAATGCCTCATTGAATGAATGGACTTATCCGCCTCCCAAGCTAGAAATCTTCAAGACCTCTTCAATCCTCCTTATGCCCTAATTCCCAGAACCCAGACATCAGGGTAAAGTGCTGTTATCCCAGAAATGTCTCTTACATCTGGCAGCTCCTCTTCATGCACACAACCGGCACCCTAGTCAATCCTTCGCCATTTCTCACCCAGAGGATGTCGACAGTCCCCTAACCAGGTTGCCACCATCCATTTCAAGATCACTCTGCTAGAGCGATCCTTCTGAAACGCAAATGTCACTGTGACACTCCCCAGGTGCATATTCTCAATTGTCTAAGAGATAACACCCAAGTCTCCTGGCATGGCACAGAGGACTTGCATAGTCTTCCCTTTGCCCACATCGTAGCCTCAGCCCCCACTGCTCCCTGCAGTGCTGCACATTATCCTCAGTTCATGGGCTCCCAGAACCTGTCACGTCCGTTTCAACCTCCAGCACGTTCGCTTGTCCACATCTTTGAAACATGCTGTTTCCTCTGCCAGGAATATCCCCGAATCCCTTTTTAAAGAAGACTAAATGCGGGTCTTCCATCCGGATCCAGCTCTGGGAAGAGGCATTCCCAGCCTCGCAAAGCAGAGGTGGTCCCTTCGCCACTGTGTCCCCACTGTGCATCGTTTATGCCCTTCTGCGTGTATTTTCCAAGCCTCTACTATAGAAATTATTAGGTTCTGCTGAAAGTGTCTTGGTCTGCTCCCCATTGTCTGAAAGCAGCTTAAAGGGTGTATGAAGCTTTGGTATCTTTGCAGGATTCATTTCTAGCACAGGGGTGGAATCTAGCAAATGCTCAAAACACTTTTGTGACTTGAATGAATAAATAATTGAAAATGAATGAATGGACAAGCATGAAGGAAATATTAGAGGGAGAAAAATCAGCTTCCTGGTCACAACAATATCTACTGGTCACTCTCCCCATGCATCCTTCCCCCTTCCCCCCATTATTTCCAAGCAAAACAATACTCATTCTTTAAAATGTAGCTCAAATGCTAATGCCCTTCAAGCTTCTTTGCTTCTTAATAATGATCACATGGCACTTATTTCTCACTATATTTTAGGAGAAGGTTTTCATTAACAAAACAATCAAGGGACTTCTATGTGCTAGGGCACAGCTCTAGGTGCTGGACACAAAGAGTTAAATAAAATCAAATAGGTCTCTGCCCTTTTGAAGGTTATGTTTCAGTAGATGAAGGTAAATGGTAAATAGGTAAAGAAAAAGTTTTTGTGCTTTCAGGACAATAAAACTGGGTCATGGAATAGTATATCTTTTGAGATTCTCATTTGCAGTTCGTAGAATTCTGCTTCACAAAAGGGAGATTTAGTAAGCTATAGTAATCCAAAAACTCACTGGAAGGCTAAAGAAACAGGTTCTGGTCCAGCTTCTGAAAACATCTCCCAGAATCACACTGGAAAATTGCCAAATAAGTGACCTGCTGTTGCTGATTCCAGAACCGTGTTGTCAATATGGCCTCATCAGAACCTATTTCTGTTGAATCCAACTCCCAAATTAGGGCACACAAGCAAAAGTTTAGGAACTGCTCTTCTAGACTATTAAACATGCAGAAGGTCATTGAAAGGTTTAGTGCTGCCTCCAAGGGTAAAAAAAAGAAAAACATTCATTGAAACCTGATTAAATTTTATGACTTTTTAATTCAGTTTTCCTATGCAAATTTTCTCTTCTCTACCACCTTAGATATCTATAGATTCAAAGCTTTATAAGCAGTTTATGCTTTCAGTGATCTTCTGAGTCTGGGACTAAAACTTTCAATCACCATTGTCTTTGAAACAGATCTCTTACTTAAGGTCCAGAACAAATTACTAGCCACCCAAGGACACAGGTGTAGGCCCGTATGCCTGAGGCCGAAATCCTGTGGAAACCTCAGGACAGTCGAATGGATCCCTCCGCCTCCATCATAATTCTCTTTGTGCAAAGTGAATTCCATCCCTAGTGCAAAGCTCTGAGTTTATTGAACTATCTGTACTTGCTGGGCTACAAGACAAAATGATCTAATTTCTTACCCATCAGTCTTCAGACAAGTGCTGTTGGCTCTTCCTTCCCTCCTCCTTTGCAGCACATTGGGCAGACCTCACAGCTTTCCACACACTTAACTGATGTTAAAATGTCGGGCCCAGTTAGCCAAGTTTGAAAATGTATTCTTCTATTCAATCCAGAGTATTTTTCATCTCCAGCGGCCTTGCACACTGGATCTCGAACCCTTTCCTTTCTCCTTCATGCTACTTCCCCTTTTCTCTTGATGCTTTGGACTTTTCCAAGATCAGGATCTGAAAGGGGGCAATTAGAGGAAATTTACAAAAGCATTTTTTCAGCGGGTACAGTTGATGACTATGGTGGACTTCCAAATGGGCTGCACATTTCAGAACTTTGCTAGTCCCTGAGGCTTCCCCACTGCACAGTTTCCAGATGTGGGAGAACCTTTTGACTTGACCTCCTCCAAAGAGACTCCTACCTCCTGCCCCAGGTGGTACACTCCAGAGTGCTTTTATTACTGTGCTGCGCCTCACCTGCTCACCAGGTGCATTGCAAGTGGATAGGAGGAGTGCTGGCAAGACATACTCAACAGTGGCCAACTCTTAATTGCATGTGACCATTTGAAAATGTATGATTCTTACCTTACCGTATAGTGAGAATACAGGCTTCTCTACCAGCCCCTGTCTTCACCCGACCATCACTCTACCTTTTTTCTTTCCTCCTTGCTCAAATACATACAGAGGAGAGAAATGGGGAGACGCTGGTCAAAGGGAACAAAGATTCAGTGACACGGACTGAGTAAGTTCTGGTGATCTAACGTATTGTAGACTTGACATTTGCTAAGTGGTTGGATTTTAAGAGTTCTCTCTCTCACACACACACAAATGGAGGAAAGAGTGAAAAAGAGAGAGAAGAGGGAGGGAGAGGAGGGAGAGAGGGAAGAAAAGGAGAAAATATAGTAACTATGTGAGGTTATGGATATGCTAATTAGTTTGAGTGTGGTCATCATTTCACAGTGTGTACAATATATCAGAATATAGAGTTGTGCACCTTAAATATAAACAATTCCTATTTGTCAATTATACCGCAATAAAGCTGAAAATGAAAAAAAAAACAGACACAAAGGGGAGATTAGCAAGTCCACTGCCCAGCAGATGTCCAACAGGGCAAAGGGATGCAGGCTTCTCCTTTTCAGGCACGTGCAATCTCTCCAAATGGTCCTTTCAGAGCATCCTGCAGCTCGAAAGGGTGGGGAGTAAAGAGAGGCGAGAGAAAAATACAGCTTTTATTCCCTTAAGGCAACTCCATGTTGTAACAAATTGCACTTAATTGAGTCAATCATTTTCAAATGTCTAGTCTCTATACAGACTGGAGGGGGTATGGATGGTATTGGATGTAGGACTGGCTCGGCTTCTTTGTAATTAGCTTGGTGCTTTGGTGCTGCCACAGGGGATGCTCAGCGCCCATCGTGGTCAGTTTCAGAGGATTAGCTTTCAGTGGCAAGTCTGTGTGCCATCCAGCATACCTGTTCAGATGCAGGCGACCTGGAAAAGAACGGAATTAAAGGTGAAGATCCCAGAAATGGGATCCATGGCAATTGTACAGACCACATAGAATAGGCTGGAAGATCTCCCTCTCTTTATTCCTCCAGGAAAATAAGGATCTGTCTATCCTTTCATCTCACATGGATGTTTTAGGTTTCAAGTGACCCAAGTCTTAGAAGCTGCTTGGGTTCCCTAGCAGTTAACAGGAGTACGTGGTAAGTAGGTCATAAAGCAGACATGTCGATTTTCTTTGCGGTCACTGCATTTCCAAGCTCCCCCAGGGTGATTGCTGTTGGAAGTCAATAAGCATCTTTCTGAAAAAGTAATGGAGTAAAGAAAACCTATGCCCACTCCAAACCACTATGTACTCGATGACCTCTTTTCTTTACAGTCTCCACTTCCTGTCTCTCTGCAGCTCTCTCCCACCTCGCCAGCCCTGCTGAACTGACAGCTCCACAGGTAGCAGGTGGGATCGATATAACTGGCATCCCGCCCTGACGGCCTTCAGAGCCATAGTGTGTTATGTAATTCACAAACGATGTGACATCACATGGATGCTTGACAGACACCTTTTCATTTGAAATCAGACATAGAAAAATATGTTGAGTGGGGTCAATTTTACTGACTTTCCTTTATTCTGTTTTGCTCATCGAAGCAAGCTCCCAGAGTATACTTCAGTGATGATTCAATTGATAAACATTTGCTTCACACATAATGTTTGGATTCACAATAATAGCCTACAACAGTGCCTCTCAATCTTAACCTTGGCTCTACATTAAAAATACCTGGAGAGCTTTCAGGACTCCGAGTGCCCCCACCGCACACCTGACTAATTCACACAGATCTTGAGGGTGGGACTCGGGCATCTATTTTTTTAAAGCTTTCCAGAAGTTTTAGGTGTGTAGCCAAAGTTGAGGAACACAGTTGTAATGTAATCCAGAGCTGTGTGTTCCAAATCCTGGCATCTGCCACTTTTCTTTTAACTCCTTGTCAGCCTTGGTCCTTGATGGACCAACAGTAATGGTCCTTGGTCCCTGACTGTCCCCCCTCCCAAACCTCCCAGCCCTTTATAAAGTAATGTCCTGATCCTCCACTCACTTCTACAGAACTCACCTTTCTGAAGATGGGAGCACAAGGGTGACATTTAGTGGTGAAATGAATTTATTGCCCAACTGTGCCATTCCCTGAAAAATTACAGGTCGCCCATAGAATCCAGCTGATAAGCCTCCTTGCATTGGCTCAGCCATGGTTTTCTGTCCCAGATTAAAAAAAAAACAACAACAACGATGATGCGCCAGGAAGATCACCCAGCTGAACGTCATTCTCGGAAGCCTCAGAGGGGAGTTTTGGTCTTTGATGAACTCTGTCTTCACCTTCACAGTGCTTTGCCTTGCTCTGCCATCAGGGCCATGGACTGGTACTGGTCTGTGGCGTGTTAGGAACCAGGCCACACAGCAGGAAGTGAGTGGTGGGCCGGAAAGCGAAGCTTCATCTGTATTTGCAGCCGTTCCCCAGCACTGTCATCACCACCTCAGCTCTGCCTCAGATCATCAGACATTAGATTCTCAAAGGAGCACCAGTCCCTGGTGCCAAAAAGGTTGGGGATGGCTGCTTTATAGCACAGTTCCCAGCCTTTATATCACTCACAGGCATGACCTGATAGCTCCTTGTCTCAAACTTGGCACCCATACCACATGCTTCACCCCCCATTGCCACTGACAAATGCTATGTGCTTGCATGCTCCCTGGCTCACCCGGCCAGGCCCCTGAGGCTGCAGGCTGTTTCTCTATTCTTTATTTCATTTATCTCTGATCTGATCTTTTTTATTTCCTTTCTTTTGCTAGCTTTGAGTTTGATTGGTTCTTCTTTTGCTAGTTCCTAGGTATAGATTATTAATCTGAGATCTTCCTTCTTTATTAATGTAAACATTTACAGCTATACACCCTCCTTTTTTGCCTTGCTTTTGAAGCATCTCATCTCTTTGTAGGTTTAAATTATGTTATAGTTAAATAATTACAAGCACATTTACATTATTTCATTTGTTCCATATAGCGCATCAATGAGGTAGAAAAGTTGAGAACATAGAAATTTAAAGAATGTAGCTCAAAGAGCTTAGTACATTTCTAATGATCATGCACCTTTAATGAGGTGGATCCAAGATTCAAATACAGTTCCATTGCCTTCAAATCGAATGCTTTTTCACTGCAGCTCTGCCCGCTCCTCCAGCTCACCCTTTAGAATGCTCTGAGTATTTCAAAGCCCTTGAAAGTTGTAACATTCCTGAAGGATAATCTCAGTCCACAAATAGTTTTCTAAGACCTCATTGTCTGTTGCCTGGACCATTATGGGAGTTTCCCCTCAGTGTTCCCCATCTGCAGATCTTCTCTTTCCGGTTCATTACCTGGACCAAAGCATTCCTAACTAGTTCTCTTTTGAGCAAAATTTCTTGATTTCACTCCAATGACATTAAACGTCCACTGCATGTTCTCTGTCGTTTTTCTCTGTCGTGACTCCATGAATATTATCCTTTCTGCCTGGAATAACTGTCCCTTATACCTCTACATGCGTAAATCCTGCCCACCCTTCAAGACCTGGTCACAGATCCATTCTTTTAAGTCTCCCCTGATCCCAGTGTTTGCATGTGACCTCTCCCCTCTTCCAAACACCTACAACACCCTCGCTTCTCCATTCTGGGCACTTGCATCTCACTACTTTGTTGCCTACAAATGCCACGAGCTCCTTGGGAACGTGATTCATAATAACTAATAACTATAATGTATTGAATGCTTAGTGTGTGCCAGGCCCTGTAACATATAGTATTACATTCACTTGCTCACACGATCCTTTTACCAACCTGATGAGATAGGTACTATTAGCTACATTTTATAGAAGAGGACAGTGAGATTTAGAAAGGTTAAGAGACTTGGCTAAGGTTACACAATGTGGCTGAGACAGCTACTGTCAGCCAAAATTCATGTTTCCACTCTCATAAAATAGAGTGGTTGTTTGGAGGCAGGTATCCAGCCTGTGACTATTTCCCAGCCTCCCTCGCATCCAAGTGGGATCAACAGAATCAGAGTGGAAGTGATGGATGCTACTTCCAGACAAAGACATCTAAAAAGCAGATGTGCTTTTCACGCGGCCTTTATCTGCTGTCTAGACACAGAGGACTCTAAGAAGTATCCAGGAAGTAGAAGGCTCCTGAGTCTCTCTTTCACTGCACCCACCAACCAGGAGTATCTACACGGAATGATCACATAAGTGAGAAAAAGTGTTAAGCCACTAAAATTTGGGGGCTTATACAGCAGCCGACATTATCATAACTGAAAGAGCTAAGGAGAGGCGGGACTAGAGTTCAAACCCAGGAAAGATAATTTTAGAAGCTATGATTTTGCTTAAAAGAATAAAGTGAAGATATTGACGTATGTTTATGAGATCGAATGCCTGCATTTTTAATCACTAAAAGCCAGTGTCTCTTACAATGTTTTTGCAAAGAGCCACCTTTACAAGGATCACCTGATGTGCCTGTAACAGATGTAGACACAGAACCTCACTCAAAATTCTCTGAACTAAAAATCTCTAGTCTTTGTGACAATAAATCTGCATAGCTAATAATCTCCCCAAGAGAATTTGGTGTGCACTTAATGTCGAGAAACGCTTCTTTGAGCTGTACTGTTGCCTTCCAAGCAGTTAGAACATTACACAGGGTAGGGATCCAAAAGCATTACATACATCAGACAAGTCAGTGAACAAAAGTATAAGCCAATAGAGCATTTATTTGGAAAGGGACCCCCGACCTCCCCTATTATCTGGATTCCAAATCCAGTGCTGCTCCCCTGAACCCCATTAGACAGCACCCTTCAGGATCCTTAAGTCGGGAAGGCATGAAACCATCGTTAGAAATGGGCCTCTCTGTTCTGGATTCCGAAGGCTCTTTTTCAGGCTGCCAAAGCTCAGACCCCATGGCCGCTGGTCTCATTGTCCAGCCTGCCCGTGGAGCGGGTAATTGGTCTCAAGCTTAGAGCAGCAGTTAAGGTCACGCTCTCCCACTGTCACCAGGAACAGTTTGTTTCCAATAACATCTTTCATAAAGGACCTGGAATCCTCCCCCTCAGATAGCCTTTCCTGAGAGGAGGAAAAGTAACTTTGCGATTACTTTCTAATAAAAGTCTACTGTCACCTTGATTTTTGTTGTAGCATTCTGCAAGGACTGATGACTGCTGGGATCATCCACCTGATGGTGACTTTGCTTCAGTCCTGAATTCCACGACTGTGGACTCTGGGGAGAACGGCTAACCTGTCATAATGAAAGGAGACAAAGAAAGGCCATCTTTGGATGTGTGAGGTCACACACAGCTCGGGCAGCATGGAATTTATTGAGTTTGCTGCCAGCTCAAGCCATTTTCTCAAAATGACCGTTTCTCTAGGGAGAGATGTTATGCTAATATTGTTAGAAGCTCACAGGTTAGGTTATAAAACAATATTTGTCTGCTGTTTTGTCAACATATTTTTTGTTTTTGTTTTAACAATTGTTTAAAATGTAGGGGAAGAAAAAAAGGAGGAAAAAACCCCCACAACAATAAAAAGGCTCAAAAAAAGGGGGAGGGGAGTGGAGAGTTGGCTAGAGAAAGAGAGCAGAGTAAATACAGAAATGAATAAAAGGACTAGGTATAGTGAAATGGAAAGAACATTTAGGTCCTGCCTCCCTTCTTTTTCATTCAAAGAGAGCATGGGCCTTTCTGAACTCCCTAAAATTGTCAGTGACCCTGTTTTTTTCATTCCTCTGAACCTGAAACAAGTACTGAAGAATAATCTTAGGAAGTTTTAAATTTCCTGAGCACCGTGCCGAGGCTCTCCGTGGACTACTGTGAGTCTGGAGAGCTTTAGCAGGGGATGTAGCCACAGAAAAAAAAATCAATGTCTGCATCTTGTACCTTTTAACCGCCCATGCTGACTGCCCTCCTCTTTCTCTCAACCAACTCCTGGAAAAGCCTGTAGCTGAATCCTTCCTGCTCACTGAGAAGTACAGCTGCCTGCAATCCTTTGCTATTTAGGTTCAGCCTTCGTGGCTAGAGCAAGGATGCTGGGCTCTGATCCATCCCTTTCTTTTGTCTCTCACTCCCACAGGAAGGAGGCTTTGAAAAACCAGAAGGTCAGGGAAGGCTTTTCATGGGATCCCTAGGTTTCTGCTCCCCACCACACCTTCCTCTCCACACACACCCAGAAGCAGAAATAGAGGACATCTTCCTAGCATTAAGAAACTTATTAAAATTATCTTCTACTCAATGCTTTGCCCTTGTTAAAAAGAGAGAGAGAAGAGCAAAAAAAGGAATCCATGAAAAAGGCTATTCCCACATAATTCTGGTTACAAATATTTAGTTGTTTATATCTTTAGCAAAGTCAGTTATAAACGTCTAGAGGAAGTGGCTGTATCATCTCTTTCTACATCTTTACTCGCTCTCCCTGGTGGATCTTGATGGTCTTCTGAAAAGGGGGCTATCTGCCGAACATTAAGGTGAGGACATAGTTTTGAAGTCAAATTTTGCTTCTTTTTTTTTTTACTACAATACACTAATTATAAAAGATGAGTGTAAATTCATGTAGTCCCACCTGTTGGTTTGGTTTTGTTGCCATGGTTTCGATGCTAAATCCAAAAAGTCATTGCCAAGAACAATGTCAAAGAGCTTACCCTTTATGTTTTCTTCTCAATTTTTTACAGTTCCAGGTCTTACATTCAAGTCTTTAATCCATTTCGAGTTGATTTTCGTGTGTGGTATAAGATAGGGGTCCAGTCTCATTCTTTTGCATGTGGACATCCAGCTTCCCCAACACCATTTATCGAAGAGACCATCCTTTAGCCATTGTGTATTTTGGTGTCTTTCTCACAAATCAATTGACCCTATATGTATGTGTGGGTTCATTTCTGGGCTCTCTCTTCTGTTCCATTGATCTATGTGTCTGTTTTTATGCCAATACCATGCTGTTTTAATTATTGTAGCTTTGTAGTACTGTTTGAAGTCAGGAAGAGTGTAGACTCCAGCGTTGTTCTTCTTTCTCAAGATTGCTTTTGCTATTCAGGGTATTTCATGATTTCATACAGATTTTAGGATTGCATTTCTATTTCCATGAAAAATGCCATTAGAATTCTGACAGAGACTGTATTGAATCTGTAGATCACTTTGGGTAGTAAGGCCATCTGAGTAATATTTCTAGTCCTTTTCTCCACAGAAGATAAAATGACTTATTATGGAGTTTTTAGACCCTTGCTATCTCTTCTCTACCTGCATTTTTTTTTTTTTTACCTGCTCTCTGCCTCTATCAGGGGAGGCCTGTGGCTATGAAGAAATTATGCCAATGTCAGGATGAATAAGCATGTCCTACTCAAGGCTGATTAGCAAGACCGCTTTACAATAGGCCTGATCCATTTTACTCGTTTCATCCGTAGTAAGGATGATATTTTGATCTATCTGCCTGACTTTTTTTTGCCAGTGTGTCAGGTGGAGATGTAGACTGTTATTCATTCACTTCCTAAAACCTCAAAATAAGTAAAGGAACAAGCCAAAGGAACAAGGCAGAGCTATGAGCAGAAAACGAGCCAAGGATTTTGAGGGGAGGCAAAGTCCAGATCAAAACGCACAAGCTGCCCGTGTGAACCAGTTTGAGCATTTGCAAAGAAATCCCTTCTCCAAGACACTTTACTTCCATCTACTGGAAAATGATCATAATGTGTTGACTGAGATGAAACAAGATGGTTTGCTATTATCTGCCTGGAAATTGCCACAATTCAGGTGCAAATGGACAATGCCTGAGATGAGAATGACACCTTCCAGGGTTGTGCAGTGCCTGGTCTGTCCTATAGTCGGAGCCACTAAATGCTGGTGTCCTGTACCATATCAAAGGAAAAGGAATGACTCTTACACCAAGTTCCTTCTCCCTCATTCAGTAGAAGCAGTCCTCATTTAAAATCAGTCCCTCAGAGACCACCAACCTAACTGACTTTGCCCTGTCTATGATTCAATTTGGGCTCAAGGAACCAGACCTGTTATATCTATCTGAAGATGTCCAAGTTTCATACAGAACAGCCTCTAATCTTATTCAATTTTAGGTCTCTGTTACTAGGCCTTTCTCAGAACTACCAAGCACCTGGTCCTGCAGATTGTTATTGCTAAATGCCAGTCACCCAATCCCAAAACAATTCACAGGTGCTCAGGTGGCCCAGCAGTGGGTCAGCATCCTTGTCTGATCACCACTTCAACACACCCCACTCTGCAAAAGCCTCGCACAGTGGGTGTTCAAAAAGCTGTTGAGTGAATGGACAAAAGAATAACTTCCCTGTGTGTATATATAATACAGGTCCCTCCCTGAGTCAAATTTGCCTAAAATTTATTCATATGTTACCTTCATGTTCTGCCAGTACTGTTATATTCTTGGTAGTCTTTAAATTGACTCATTTTTTTTCCTTAAATGTTTTGAGTGAAAATCCTAAAGAGATGCTTTGTACTCTAAATGAAAAATAATATCTTAGCATCTTCACACAACAGTAAAATGTTTAAATCTCGCACCACTGAACATCATGTCATGTATTCACTGTTGTGTAAATATCACACTTCAGGAAGCATTGCCCTAGGTCCTGGTCTCCTCTATGACCTGAATCGAGAGCCAACCAGCTCCCTGGTGCCAGCTGAATAATGCATCTAATCCTGACCTGCAGGTCTTGTCAAAAGCAGTACAGATTGTGACACCTGTTAGCAACACAACATGGAGAGATGGTATATAGAAGAACCAGGAAAGGTAGGCCACAGGCTCATGAGCTGTCCCCTCCTGTCAAAAGAAGACAGAGTCAGGCCTGCCAGCCAAAGGAAATGAATCTAAATAATTATTCAGAATCATTTGTCTGGAAGAGAAGGGTGAAAAAATTTTTTTCTTCCATAGGAAATGCTTAAGTGAGTATGGACCCTGCTGGGCAGGCAAGTACCTACCAGGTCACTGGCCAGAAACCAAGGTAGTTCCATGCTCCACATTCCCCAATGACATCGCGTTGGGCTGTCAAATGGATCATTGAGAGAGCTTCTCCTCAGCTTCCCAAAAGAAGACACTGCTTTTCTACACCTGCTTGGTTATCAGGTAACAGGTGTCCCTGGGTGGTGCAGCCCTGAGAGTGGTAGATACCTGCCAGGAGAGACAGTTGAGAGAGGCTTGCTTAGCAAAGCTGTGGAGGTTCCTCTGGGCCCAGGAGCAGGGCTGGTCCTAATTCTGGGGTGCCTAGGGAATACCTTAGTCCATAAAAGCTAAAAAAAATAAGGAGTACAAATTAGTAGTTGATAGATGGTCACGGGGAAGGGGAGCACAGCACAGGCAATGCAGTCAGCAGTAATGTAATGGCTGGATGTAGAGACAGAGGACAGAAAGAGTAATCAGGGGCAACGTTTCGTAAACATATAAATGTTATGTGCTGTATACTTGAAGCTAACAATAAAATTAAATTTAAAAAATGAGAAGAAAATGATCAACGACTGAGCATCTGAAATGGCACTCTGCTAGCTGCTTTAAGGATAGACACTTTATGCCCATCTTTTACAGAATTTTAGAGTAAGCCTTTAGCTTTAAATAATCAAATAATATAAGCAGTTATTCTACAGCTGGCTGGGAGGCTTGGGCTTTCCAGAGGCTTTTCTAAGAGTTCCCAAAGATGGCTTGTCCCCTCTCCCTCTTGGCTGTATTCTGAACTTAAGTCCATTCGTGTTGGCTGCCTCAAAATCATGTCTCCAAGGCACCACCAGCCTCTTGGGGTCACCTGACACACTGCCACGTATAACTCAGCATCAGAGTGGATGCAGGACCCTCCCTGAAGTCCCAGTGCTCAGCAAACTCAAGGTCGCCATGCTGGCTGTGCTTGACCAAAGTTTAAGAATAAAATAAGGACGTTATACTGTAAGTGGACATCCATTGTCACGGCTTCTAGGACACATCAGCCCTTCCCCTTCCAAGGAGGCTTCTTCTGTCACCGTGACCCATAGCTGCTGACCTCAGGCCATATGTGGGGACTCATTCATCTATCCAGACAAGAATTCTCTTTTAAAAGTGCTATCATTACAATTCCAGCTTCCTTCTCTTTCTCTGGGCCTCACAAGAGAAAGCAAATCAACAACAACAACAACAACAAAAAAATAGTTTTACTGATGATACACCAACTCGGGAGGAAGACAGCCCTATAATTATAAAACAGAAAGTTTGACTGTCCAGTTTAAAATGTATGCATTTGAAACTTGCCATTTCTCTTTACCTCTGAGTGATGAAATTGTCTGTCTGTCTGTCTGTCTATCTATCTACCTATCTATCTATCATCTATCTATCATCATCTATCGGTCATCTATCTATCATCAGACCTTACATAACACCTACTGAGTGCCAGGTACTGTGCAGTCCAAATATTAGCTTATTTAATCCTTATAACAACCATATTAGGTAGTGTCCACTTTTATTCCCATTTGACATATGAGGGCACTAAGGCACAGAGAAACCAAGTGACTTGCCTGAAGTCACAGAACCAACAAGTAGCAAAACAGGGTTTAACCCAGTTGTTGTGGCTCTTAACTGCTTTATCGTGCTTCCAGCAGTGAACCCCTTTCTCACAGAGAGAGAGCCAGTCCGAAAGACAAACCCAAGCTTACACGGTGGGGCCTTAGAGGAGAAATGCAGTCGGATGTGTCCCTTCTTTCCACCACTGAGGGTTCAGAAATACAGTGGTCTAGACATGGAAGCCCCTCCCCCAATTCCATGATCTACACTGGCTTCAAAACAACCCTGCTACGTATATGTTTTTTTTTCCATTTTACAAATAGGAAAACTGAGGCACAGCAAGTAGTGAAGTTTGGATTTGATCCAAATTTGTCTGACTTTAAAAAAGGCAGTGCTACCAAAGATAATTTTTAAATTTGCTTCATTTTAAACCTTTCATCTGCAGTTCTTAGGCTCAAAGAGTTCAGGAGAAAAGCTGGATTTCAAAGAAAAGCTTCCTGCAAAGATCAGTTGCATAAGTAGTGTGCTTGGAGCCACCCGTGAAAGAAAAGTGCCATTTGCCACAGTTCTAATTGGGAACGTAAACCTTTGGGCTGGGCTCATTCTTATGCAGCTTCACTCACATATTTCCTGCCTCCAGGTTCTCTTGCCCATCAATCATCCACTCACTCACAGTCGGAGAGAATTTCTCTCAAATGCATTCTTCTTCAAATATGATGACAGTGATAGTAATAATAACTTCAATGTATTCAATAGATATTTATTTAGGTATTCACCAGGGGAAAGGGCTCTAGCATCGGGATCACCGATTTGAATTCTGGCTTCATCACTTATGAGCTATGGGACCATTTGCAAGTTATTTAACCTCTCTGTGCCTCAGTTCTTTGATATATGAATAAAATAGGATTATATATATATGTATATATACATATATATAGGTATGTATGTGTATATATATATATACATACATATAATGCAATTATATGTATATATGCAATATGTAAAGCATAGGTAGGCGCTCAATAAATATTAGTTGTTAGAGTTTTCATTATCATCTGCCAACCGTAATGATAGATACCGGCAACAAAGATAAAAGTATAGTGTGGCTGCAACTCTAATGAAATCATTGTAACTGAGAAGGAAGTGTGTTCTTACTGTGACTCCTACTTTGTTAGGCATACTTTATATGGGAGTAAAAATTTACTCAGCACAGTTGTTGTATTTCTTGATTAATGCCTCAAAATCAAAGAGATGTAATGGAAGCAACTCTGAAGTTATTAACCCTGCATGCTTTTTCAACATTGGGTTTTATCTGAAAAGTCAGCATCCATGATGCTGGGCAGGGGGAGACTTCTGACAGCATGTCAGGTTGAGCTCATGTTGCAGGGCTTCCTTAGTGCCACAGATCCTGGCTAAATTAAAACTAGGAAAAATTTAATACATTTGAAATATATACACTTTGTCACAACAGCCATGCGCCTGGACTTATGTCGAGCTCAAAAGGAAGGAAAAGATATACCTAGGTGCTAGAAACAAAATAGGAAGTGGAGACAGGAGTGTTAAGAGATGATATGTGCTGGTCCACAGAGTGACTTATGGTGTTAAATATAAGTTACATGAGCCGGGGGCTGGGATTTTTACCATCATACAATGGCAACGAGACTTATCTTTGAAGAAAGAGAAAGAAAGTGGGAAGGGAGAGAGAGAGAGGATGCATTTTAACTGAGCCCTTTGCATACAGCTGAGAGCTGAAAAGAGAATCAGTAAGTAGAAAGATAAACCTAGGAAAATAAAGTAGATTGTGTCACAGAGAAGTACAATTATGAGATGTTTTTACATAAGGATATAAAAAGAAGGTGCAAAAATGCATCTAATAGAAATTTTAGAAAGAAGGAATACAAAGATTCCAGGAGGAAAAAATAGAAACGATAAGGGAGAGGCAATATTTGAAGAGATAATGGCTGAGAATGTTTTCGAATTGAACAAAGATGGCTTGAAAAGGCACACTGAGTCCTAATAAGAATAAATAAAAACCAACCCATACTTTGATACATCATGGCAAACTTCTGAATATCAAAGACAAAAAGAAAACCTTAAATGCAATGAGAGAGAGAGGGAGAGAGAGAGAGAATTACCCTATAAAAGAATTACGATTAGATCAACGTCAGAGTTCTTATAAACAACAGTGGTAACCAGAGAACTGTGGAATGTCTTCTAAGTTCTTACAAAAATAACTGCCAGCTTAGCATTTGATGCCAGCTCTCTTCTAGTCAAGAACAGTGGCGAAATATTGCATTGGTTAGCATCCTAGAGCAAGTAGGATTGGGTCTAAGTCTTGCCTTCATGGAGGAATAGATTAAAAGGACCCTGGAAATCAGAGTATAAACCAGTATTTATGGACCTAGAATTTCCCAAAAGAAAATAAAAGCACTTTTTCTAGGGAAAGAAGGGAGATAGTTTCATGGCAGATAGTTTGGGCTGATTTAAGAAACGTACTCCAACTTCTGAGAGCAAATCCCTTCTCAGAGACAGGCTGGGCTTATATTATGGACAAGTGATCGGATAACCCGAGAGGCTCTGGTGAAAGACACACATAGCTGTCAGGACGGGTCAGGAGAATGCTGAAATTGTCACCGATCGCAAAGATCTTACAAGGTCATGAATGAAATAAGTTCATAATCACTGTAAAGAGTGGATGTACTCTAAAGGAGGGAAGTGGGGTGCTATGGCCACCCAGAGACCAGGTGTCTAATGCCTCATTGTCCATAGTTCAAACTTGGTTCAACAAGCTAGGCCTTCCACCTAGATGTCCTGTCATAACTTTTCCAAGATAATCTTTCATTACTCCTAAAACTAACCCTCCACTCAAAATGGTCAGACAGTTTACTAACATTTGAAAATAAGTCACATTTTAATAACTACACATTTAATAAATATTGGTTGTCTGTCAGTTGATTAGTTGACTGGTTAAAAAAAAAACAGAAGCAATTCATATGTCTATATCTTGGCATCTTAGCTTGTTAATACATTGCTGATGGATTATAACACCAGATTGTACATAGGAGAAATCTTTCATACAAGCCATGTGCCCTAACCTCTAGGTTGTGACAACTTTCATTAAAGCAGTATAGTACAATAGTACAGGAATTTAGGTGCAAGCTTTGGAGTCAGGTTTCCTGAGATCTTATTTGATTCTACCACTAGCTCTGTGACCTTGGGGAAGATATTTGCCTCAATCCAAACTCTAGGAATAAATTTAAGACATAGCTCATAGAGTACTTTCAAGAATTTAATGAAGCAATATGTGTAAAATTAAAATGTGCCAGATACATGGCACATACTTAATGTAATGTAGCATGGATTGCTATTATTTTTATTAACACTTAAATCACACAGAACAAGGAAGAAACATTTGCTATTCAACGTATATATTGTTGCAGGTAAAATAAGGGCATCTGAATGAAGATTTGGTGAAGACCATAAAATATTCCAATTTTCTATAATTCTACCCTGACTCACAAAATATTAAGGAACTCTAGAGACTAGACATTAGGTCTCTTGGTTGTCAATCTAGCACTCACTCTATTAACTCGATCACTGGTTCAATCCAAGTCTCCTGGCTCGAGACTGGCATGCTCATCATTTTAGTATTATTATTATAACTGCTACTATTAATACTTACACTATGACTCTTATTGTAGCTATTACTACAACCATAACTAATACTGCTGCTGGGCTATCCTTACTATCTCACTACCAGAAACCATTTACACACCAACCTTGTGCCCGACCCTTAAAAAATGTGTTATTGCCAATCATTACAGCAACTCTCCAAGAACTGTGTTTATCTCCCTATTTTACAGATGAGAGAATTGTTAAATAACTTGCTCCCCACTCAAAACCATTGAGTGAAAGGGTCAAGACTCAAACCTAGATCCTCCAGCTCTCAAGACTGTGTCTTTTCCACTTAACCAATCTGCCTCTCTACCTACAAATATATTTGAACACAATAGAGCAGATTTTTACCAGAGTTTTACAGCTGTTTCTCTCAGCCTGCAAAACAGATTGTTCCCAGTTGATGAGCCTAGCAATCGGTGCCAATTTGTCAAAAAGCCGGTGGTGTGATAATGATTTAGAAAAAGCACAGGCACACTGCTTTTTCTACACCCATCAGATGCCTGTTCCAAGAACTGTAACAGCATCAAAGTGGAGGACACCCACTTGCTTGCAAGGTTTTCCGTAAATGACAAGTTCGAAGATGGCATCTGGGTTCCAAGGGCAAGGATAAGCTCTCTCATGCTCATATGTAGGGAGGAAGGGAACAAAAAAATGACCAAGATGAAACCACTAGGGGGCTGGGAATCTGGCAGCGGATGGCCTGAAGATTAATTTAGGATAAGGCCTGTCTTCCTTTTGGTATTTTGAAAGCTTTGACACTTCAGCTGTCTCCCTTTGGCTCCCCCGTTCCAGCTCTTGGCATGATTATTTTGATGAAGTGCATCCCTGGATGATGGCCTCACTGGATTGTAATCGACAGAAACACAAAGCAGAAAAGAGTAAAGGAAAGTTGTGCAAAATGAAAACTGCAGATAAGTGGGGCCTGTTCACAAGGTGGGGTGAAAAACGGGAGAATGATGGGGGCTATTTTGCAAGGTGCTTGACTTCTGGGCTCATAAGTCTTTTAGGACGTGGCCATCATGCTTCAAAATGGTGGGGAAAAATGAGAAAGTGACTGTGCACCAAGTATGTCAACTTTCTGAGAGAAGGAAGCGGGAGCCCATGCTCGTGCCTCATGTGGCATTTCCGTGTACCATCCATCACCTAGGCTGGGGGTTCACAGCCTTGGAGACCTCTGCAGAGCTTCAATAGTAGGATGTGCTTTGAATTCTGAGTTATTACAACTCATTCAAAGCCTCATTTTTCAAAGGGTTGCTAAACCTTATCGGGAGCTGGTTTTCTAAGGCAGGTCCAGACATCTGAGCATACCAGGGGTTGGCCTGGCCTCTCTCCTGGGCTTGCAGATAGCTGTCTTGTTCTGTGTCTTCACATGGTCTTCCTTCTGTGCGTGTCTGTGTCCTAAATTCCTCTCCTTATAAGGATACCAGTAATATTAGATTTGATGCAATGACCTAATTTGAACTTGATTACCTCTTTAAAGACCCTATCTCCAAACACAGTCACATTCTGAGGTCCTGAGGGTTAGTATTTCAACATATGAACTTAGTGTGTGCGTGGGGTTGGGGGGGGCACAGTTCAGCCCCTAACAATGGCATTATGTTTCTGATATAGGGGACTTATAATAAAAATTCAAGTTCCAATAAGATTAAGTAATTGTACTTAAAAACACTCAAGTTTCCCATTTGAGATTTGTACGTGCTACACATAAATTATTTCATCAAACAATTACAAAAATATTTTCAAGTATTTTTATTCTTGTTTTATAGACAAAGAAATTGAGTGCAAAAAAGTTAAGTAATTTGCATGAGGACACTAGTAAATACTATAGCTGAGATTTGAACCCCTGTCTGCTAAACTTCACTATCCTTCCAGCTTTAAAACACATATTATAATTTATTCATTCATTCAACAGTTATTTAATGAAAGCCAACTATGTGTCAGTCACTATTATGGAGTTGGTAATACAGCAGTGAACATAGGGAAGGGGAGGAGATCTGGAATTAAAACCAAGTAAACAACTATGTAAGCAAGAAAATATCAAGTACCAATAATATTATGACGAACAGAAAATGGGGATTATATGATAGAGTGTCTACTTTGAGAAGGTGACATTTGAGCTCAGACCTGAATGACAAAAAGGAGCCACCCATGTGAATGCTTGAGGAAAAAGTCATTTGGGCAAAAGAACAGTTAGTTCCAAGAACTTGAGGTCAGGACAAGCTTGATGCCCTTAAGAAATGAACAATTCTCAAATATAGTGGCTGTCAGATATTTTCCTGGGCTACAGTCACATGAAGACTTCGCTAGATTAGGTGTCCAATATGGTTCGCTCTGATGGCTGGCAGTCAGTGGTAGCTGTTAGCTTGCAGTTCAACTGGAGCTCCACCTGAGCCCCTCTACCATATATGTGGCCTCTCGGGTGGCATGCACTTCTCACAGTATGATGGTGGGGTTCCAACAGAGGATGTCCAAGACCAAACGTTCTGAAAGGCAGAAATCAGAAAGTAGCTTGAAACTAACACAGAATCCCTTCCACAATATTCTACTGGTTGGAGCAATGACAGGCCGTGGCCAGTTTCAAGAGAAATAGAGAAATTCATGCCTGTGCAGAATCTCCGAATGTGATCTTATTTGATAAAGCCTTTGCTGATGTAATTAGTTAAGTTAAAATGTGCTCATACTGGATTAAGATAGTAGACCCTTAATCCAATGACTGGCATCCTTACAGAGATAGAGAGATCAAGGGAAGAAGGTCATGTGAAAATGGAGGCAGAGGCTGGAGCAATGCAACTTCAAGCCAAGGAATGCCGAGGATGGCTGGCAACCACCGGAAGCAGGGAGAGAGGCAAGGAACACCCTCCCTCAGAGTGCCCAATGGGAGCCAACCCTGCCAACACCTTGACCTATGACTTTAGTTCCAGAACAGTGAGAAAATAAATTTCTGTTGTTTTAAGCCCCCCAATTTGTGGCCAATTGTTACAGCACTCCTAGAAAACTCTAACAACCCCTGATGAGCGTGTGTTAAGGTCACATTGCAAAAATATACTCTGCTACTGCTGTTCATATCCTCAAACACTATAGTAATAGCCTCGGTAGCTATCAGCTTGGTTTCCCCTTCCTTTAGTAATTCATATGTTCTGTTTCTATTTGTGATTGTGTGTGTGTGTGTGTGTGTGTGTGTGTGTGTGTGTGTGTGTGTGTGTATTCCTTGCTATAAGTCTCCCAGTACCTTCTTTGGAAAGTATTGGGGTGTGAACAAACCAACTACATTTTGCCCCTGGGTCAGGGCTGTAGCTTACACCTCAGCCTGCAAGGTTCATTATTCTTTCTGCTAGACTGAATTTCAAACTTTTCCCTCAATAGAACATAAATATCAAGCTAAAGCTTTGATGGTTTGAGCTCCTGCTGTGCCTGAGATAAAAGAATCATAATTAATCACCAAGGTGTTGGGGGACGCTGCTGCCACTCCTCCCCACAAGGCCCTACAGATAGTCCTGCCCAAATCTAGGAGACACAGGAACTGGGCATATGTGACAGCTACCCATGGGCCTAAAGAGATGGAATGCGTACTGAGCACTGGAAAGAGAACCTTTAGACAGTCTCCTGTGCTTTCCGAACATGCCTCAGGAAGCTGCTGTTGTTCAACTGTTTATCAGGAGTCTAAGATTTAAGGCTATAAACTGAAAGACCATCAAATCACTGGCATCTCATTGTCAACTGAGACAGAGGAAGTGGACAAACTTAAAAAATGTAACAAATATAAGAGAGTAGAGATTTTCATAGATGGTTAGAATTAAACCATGATGATCTTCTAGTCCAACTCTTAACAATATCTTTCCACCGCATCCCTCAACTAACAGGGAACTCACTATCATAAAAACATGTTACATATCCAGCCATCAGAGATTAGTAAGATTGCTGTCTGTCTAGATAATTTAGTGGCAGGCAGAAGAGATGGGGGGAACATCATCTATGAGATCACAAAATCCCATGCTTTTGCTATGTATGGATGAAAGAATTTAATATACTACCTGCAGGATGAGAAGTCTAAGTTGAGAATCCAAAAATAAAATTAGTCCAAGATGATTGAAACCACAGAATTTAAGTAGAAATAAATGTAAAACCACCCTGAAAAAATTTTCACAATACGCTGATTACAGTTCTCTTTCCAACCCAAAACAAAAGGAAATGTGAACAAATCCCGATGGAGTTTACTAGGGAAAAAATTACAAAAATATGTGAGAAAATGAACTTTCATGATGATAAGAAAATTATCCACCTTCCTTTCAAAGCTGGAACTTAGATAATAGATCTAAAAAAGCTATATGTATATATAAAATAAATAAAGTAATAAGAAATAAAAATACCAATAAATGGAAGGCTGTTTTGATTTGGAAAAAAATAGCAATAGAACTTCAAGGAATGGAAACATAGCCATTGAAATGAAAAAATTCAGTGGTTAGGTTAAAATCAAATTAGATACAGCAAAAGAGAGAATGAATAAATTGGAAACATTATCCAGAATGCAACAAAAGGAGACAGAGAAAAAATGGAATAGAAATTAGAGATACTGAAGATAGAAAGAGTAGATCCAAACTGTATCTAGAAACTATAAGTGGCTAACCAAAGAATCTCAAAATATATAATGCAAAAATTGACATAATTACAAAGAAAAAGTGATAAGTTCATGATCGCACAGAGAATTTTAAGATTTGTCTTTTAGAAACTAATAGACTGAGAAGACCAATTCCAGGTTTTAAGACATTTAAACAATTTAATAAACAAAAGGACAAATAGAGAAATGCCAAAGAATGAATATTTTGTTGTGCCATAAAATTAGAATTCAATAACAAAAAAAAACAATTTTCTAAAGCCACACTTGATAACTGAAAATATGCATCTTTATAATTCATGATTTGATGAAGAAATTACAATGGGCAGTAGAAAAATATTTATAATTATATAACAATGAAACCAGTATATACAGAAAACTTTATGATGTTGCTACTGTGGTACTTTGTGGGAGCTTTTAACTTTAAATTCATATATTGATAAACAAGGAATACTGAAAATCATTTGGAAAGCTATTACAATCAAGAAGATAAAAGAGAAACAATAGAATAACCCCCAAGGGGAATAGAATGGGAGGAGTAATAAGAGTAAGAGACAAAAGTAATGAAACAGAAAGCAAAGAAACAGTGGGATCCACCAAATTAGTTACCTTCAAAAGACATAAATTAACCAAAAGATTAGAGAGAAAGAGAACAAAAATTGACCTTACTAGGAATGAAAAAATAGACAAATTTGCATATGTTTTAAGCCATAAGAGAACATGATGCTGTACTGAGTATTCTTCTTATTCTATCCATGCTAGAACTTGGGGAAGGGGTGTTTGCCTAGTAAAATTGCTGGGTGAGAGAGAGAGAGAGAGAGAGAGTTCTACTTAAAAACATATTGCCAACTGGCTTTCCAAAAGAATTAGAGTAATTTACAGTCCTAACAGGGATGGTTACCTACAGGCTTGCCAATATTTAGCATCAACAGTGTTTTTTTTTAAAAAAAAAAAAACAACACATGAAATGTGGTTAATTTGCACTTCCCTGGTTATTAGTTAAGTTGACAATATTTTCATAGGTTTTTTCTTGTGAATTGTCCTTTCATATCTTTACTGACTTTTACTATTGTACTCTTTCCATTTTTTTTTTTTTAGATTTGGAGAAGATCATTATAAATTCTAGACATCAGATACCAGTTAAATGCATAGCAAAATTTCTCCTGATACGGGAGAAATATATTTGCAAGTCGTTTTGTGAATATATGCTTTCATTTCTAGAGAATAGATGACAGAAGTGGGAAGGCTAGATCATAATATAGAAATGCATTTAACTTTATAAGAAAACTGCCAAACCATTCTCCAAAATAGTTGTATAATTTTTCACTCCCACAATATATAAGTGTTCCAGTTGCTCCATATCATCTCAGTATTTGATTTTTACTGGCCTTTTTACTTTAGTCATTATAGTGGATGTGAAGTGTTTTCTCGTGTGATTTTAATTTAAAATTTCCCGAGGATTAATAACATTTGCATACTGCTCATTGTAAATATTTGTAGTGTCTTTTCAAGTCTTTGCCTATTTTAATGAACGTTTGCCTTTTAATTATTGATTTGAAAGACTTCCTTATATTCTTACGTTTTGGATATTAACTCTTTGTCATTTCCCCTCGAAAATAATATTCAGTTGTTCTTGTACCATTTCTTAAAAAAGACCCATCATTTACCTTTGAATTGATGTGATATCTTGGCCAAAAAGTCAATTGACCATGTCTATGTGGGTATATTTCTGGACTGCTATGGGTTACTATGTTTCATTGATCTTTTTGTCTCTCTTCATGTCAATAGCACTATATCATCTTGATACTGGTGAGCCTTGAGATCAGGTTGTATAAGTCCTCCAACTTTTTACTTAGTTTTCAATATTGTTTTGGCTCCTCAGAGTTCATTATATTTCTATAGAAATTTTAGAATAAGCTTGTCAATGGGGTTTTGGCTGGTATTACATTGAACTCATAGATCAATTTGGGGAGAATAGACATTTTTACATATTGATCATAAAGACTTTGACTTTGATGAACCCTTTTTGGTCCATTACAAACCTACCCTAGGTCTCAGCACAAGTTATTTTCTGCTTATTCCGTGTGCGAACCCCCTAGTTTCTTCACTTTGTCACCTAATTAAACTTAGGTTTGTACCAATACTATCTCTTGCTTTGATGCCTCTTACTTCTCCTCCAATAACCACTCCTTTAATAACCAATCCATAACTTATCTCTAAGTATGGCTTGTCTCTTTGTTCCTTCCTGGGTGAGTGCTGCTCAGACTACCTCTTCAGTGTTATGGCCTCTCTGTCTTGGGTACAAGGCACTCTTATTTCCAGCTTCCACGAGACACATTGTACTGCTGGGAACAGCCACCTTGCCAAGTCTCCAAACAGTTTAATGTGGTAGACAAGCCCTTGCAAGATCAAGCTCCTTCATACCTCTCTGAATTTGTCACTTAAACCCACTCTTGTACTCCTGCTTCAGGCATAATGAGCCACTTAGTAGTTCCTTGAACACATGCTCTCCCTCCCACATCATCTAGCCCTTCACATGTCCTTTTACTGCCACCTGAAACAATATGTTCCCCTTCCTTTAGCTTAGGTACCTTTCCTGGTTCTTCAAGGCTGGTTTAGATGTTCCTCCTCTGAGCTCTCATGATAATAGTGCAGTTCCTCATGGCAGCACTTATCACACTGTACCCCTTGAAAGCAAGGATCGGGTTTTTCTCACTGTTGAATTTCCAGCATTTAGCACAGTGCCTGGGACATACAAAGCAAATGGATAAGTGAAAGAATAAATAGGAAGTGGACATGTTCAATATGTCTATGGTGTATTCCTAGGGTATGGGAACCCTGACTCACAAAAGACCTCATGGCAGTTATGTCCTTGTGATGAAGACGTGACTCATTCTGCTCCCAGCACTTGTTAAAAACATCCCTTATCCAAATTCAGTTTATATACACCAATCAATTTCTTAATCTTAATGGGCTTCCCAAGTAGATGTCTTAAACTGGAACAGAAATGCATTAGCTGGCTGACACATTCTTAGCCTATTGGTAGATAGATTGCACCCTGCAAATGAGTATTTGGGCTCTCTACTTTTCAAAGCAATCTTATGTAATTTTGGTTTACATGGATATAATCTCAGACCTTCTGCTGGGAATGAAAGAACTAAGTTTTTCTTCCTTTATTTTCGTATATGTTTCCCAAGGAGGGTAGTTCTTATTTCTTATGTTTCCCGTCCCCCTCAGAGGGCCTAAAATAGTATGGAATACCTTAATGACACTCAGTAAACATAAGTTGAATTTAACACTTAGCAAGGCTGGAAACAACTCTAGGGAAGTATTAGTTTGCAAGGGCTGCACTCAAAGAATACAGCAAAATGGGTGGTTTATCAACAGAAATATACTATGTCACAGGTCTGGAGATATCTGAGATGTGGGCAGAGTTGGTTCTTTCTGAGAGCTGAGAGGAAGAATCTATTCCATGCTGCTCTCCCAGCTTCTGGTGGTTTTCTGTCAATCTTGAGTTCCTTGGCTTATACATACATCACTCTAATCCCTGCCTTTATCTTTTGAGTGGTGTTCTCCTTGCGCCTATCTCTGTGCCCAAATTTCCCCCTTTTTGTAAGGACACCAGTCATATTGGATTAGTGGCCAACTCTATTCCAGTATGACTTTATTTAACTATACCTGCAATAACCCTATTTCTAAATAGTCACATACTGAGGTACTGGGAGTTAGAATTTTAATACTAGGTTAATTTGCGGGTATAGATCTAGGCATCTACCATTTGCAGACTATGAGGTTTTTAGCATCACGAACACTCTAAACCTCAATTTTATTCATTCATTCATTCATTCATTCAACCAATCTTTACTAAGCTCTATTTTTTTTTTTTAAACCAAGTGCTGTCTAAGATACTAGGGCTATAACATGGAACGAAACAGGCACAATCACTACCTTCATAAAGCATGTACTCCAGCGGGGAGTAAAGAAAATTAAACAAGCATTAACAAGAAACTGAGATAAGTGCCAGGAGGTGGGAAGCGCAGAATTAAACAAGCTCTTAGGACAGAATTCTCTCGCCTTGTTTGGGGACTGTAGTGGGGACTCGTGAAGAGTTCTCCTGAGAAGTGGCATTTAAAGTAAGTCCTTAAGGATATAATACAATACAGTTAGCCAGGTGAGGAGAATGTAGAACCAAGCTTATGGGATTATCAGGAAGGCTAAATTGGACAAAATAATTTATATAAATAATATTCTCTTACTCCCATTTACTCCTATGGATTCAACTCTTTTAGTTATTTATGGAGCCACTCACTTTATGGCAGGCTCCATGTACTGTCTGGCTTCCCATATCTTATCTAATTTTTTTAAATGACAATCTCATGAAGATAACTCTTAAAGTGCTATCATCTTTTAAAAAGTGATGCTGAGAACTATCCCATTTTGGACAAACTTATGCAAAGTGCAATGGGAAAACACAAAGGGGATGAAAATCTTTTCTGACAGTATACTGTGAAATTATAAGTCATGATTACCACCATTACTTTATTACATATTTATGTCTGGACACAATGAATAATGTATCCTGCAGTTTCATTAATATTCTAAATGCTAAATTTGGGCAAATGGATTTGTGGTCCTACAAATGTTTCCCCCCTTTTTTTTGTTATAAGAATTCTGTCAACTTAGGTCTCCTTCCTATTATTATTATTAACTTCTACAATTGATTTTTAGAAACTAAATGTACAGATTTCATGTGACCCTACAAACATTTTCTTAGTTGATTTGGACCCTTTATATTCTAGTCTTTCAGAAAATCTTGAGTCCTACTTTTGTATTCACACTAGATCTGCTAAGCTTCCCTTTTGTGACTTCCTTTCTGAGATTCTGCTAATAAGATAATAACCCTATTTTATTTCCTTTGCTTCTGCTGACTCCAGGTTCAGGAAACAAGAGCTGCTGTCTGTTTCCACCTGTCTCCAGTCCCGAGAAGATATAGCTTGAAGCAAGATTCGATAACCTTCTTTCGTCCCTTCTCATCGATGGAGTTTATTATTAATCTTGCTCTCAGATTCTGGGGTCTGGTGACCCAGTCATGACTTTTGAGTCTTTCCTTCTGCCCTCGATGATGAGGGCATCCTGAAGATGACTTGCTGAGCCACTCATAGCGCATCCTGTTCTATGTCCCAATTTCTCTATTCCCCCCATCATCCCTATCCTTATACTGAGAGACACCCCCTTCCCAGAATGGTCAATGGTTTGTAGGTAGTTTGACAGTTTCAGAGATAAAAACAAGGAAATGATTTTGTCCTCATACTTGAAATTACTTTAATTATGCTTTCTATAGACATTTCATTGTTTCTTAAAAAGTTTTATGCATACCACGTGGCCATCCTATAAGTTTACATCATTCGTGTGATTGTTTTCATTTATTCAATTTTCATTTTTCAGTGTTACTCTACTATGTTCATTTGTCCCAAAATGTCGTTTTAAAAATGTACCATTGACTTAAAGTAGTTCACTGAATCGTAAAAGTAATGAAAATAGTAATGATATTATAAATATAAGTCTTGGCAAGATCCTAATACAATATAAAGGGAAATTCAAAATAATATTATAAATATAAATTTTGGCAAGGTCTTCGTACAATAAAGAGTGAAGAGGAAATCTTTAGCCAAAAATGAAAACTGTAAATAGATGTAAAAACAAAATGTAAAAGATAATAAGCATTCTAACATGTGTTTTATTGAATTTGCAAACTATTAGCTTCTGCTGCCCAGGGAACTGTCAGTTTTGAATTCTTATAAATACTGGCAGATAGCCATAAAAATGCATGATTTTCAAATAAAATAGTGACCTCTTTAGTAATCCAGTCAAGTTTTTATCATACTATCAACCATTATTTGGTTGATAGTATGATAAAAGTGAATTTTTTATCCAAATGTAGAAAAGAGTTTAAAACTCCAGAGATATTATTCAAAATATGTTCAAATCACACCATTACTGAAAAGCCTGTTGAATTAGTCAGTAAGTTAATAAAACATTTGCAAAATTCCTCGATCAAATAACACTTCTGGATATTATATACTATTACATACTATAGTAAAAAAAATGGGAAGAGGCATTACTAGGTGTGAATTTCTAGCCTATGTTTTGCTTCACATGTAGATCAGACCTCTGCTATGCAGAGTTCAAATCAATTCCTTCAATATGTGTAATGCACGTGTGACAGAGAAGTGTTCAACAGATTTCGTTGCTGAAAGCTTTTGCCATAATAAAGACTTTTTTCATTTAAATTAAAGTGATTTTGTGAGCCATGAGAAGGACTGTACAAATGCCCTGGGATTCACACCAGCAATGCACACAGATTTTCTTGAATATTTCATTCACGGAGACTAATCAGTAGCCAACAATATGCCTCTCAGTCTTGATCAAAGGTTGAAAGAAAAAAAAACTGTGGAAATGTTTACTGTGACTGAATCACAGCCAGTACATGTACATCTTTTCAGTGTGCTAGGTTGAGAAGTGGTCAATGAATACAAAACTCTATTTTTTCCACACTGACACATAGTGATTATAAAAAACAAAACATTCTTTTCTTTCTTTGAAGTTAGAGATAAAAAGAAAACATTTCTTCATGACTTGATTACTTCAGTTACTTAGCATAGACTGATGTATTTCAAAACTGGAGTCAGTATCTTTAATAAATTGAATATGTCATTTCAGAGCTAAAGGATTATAATTGTTAATGTTCCGGACAAGATTTTAGAATTTCTTAAGACCAAACTGTGAAGAAATTCTTCAATCGCTTGGCTAATAATGCTCTTTCACTGTCCGTGAAATAAACTGATGATCTATTATTGATGATGTTTGAAAAATTACATCCAAATGCTGCTGCAGACCATGTAGAAAGATTATCTAGAGACATATTCAACCAAAGAATGAATTGGTATTCATCTTTCAAGTTGAAAGATTTGTTGAAAGTTAAAACTTTGCATATGTTATGTTTATGTCTACTGGGACATGAAAAGCAATCTTTAGTGATAAATATATTCTTTCTGAGTCAAAGTTTTATCTGAAGATTCAGAATTATCTAGATAGTCTTACATTTATGAATTAGAATCTTCTAATACAGAAGGAGTAAAGAGTAAGGAAAAATACTAATGGGGGAACCTGGACATGTTTCAAGTATTCATTATCAAGTTGGAGATAGATAACCTAAAATTAGTGCCAGTGAGCAACAAATGCCCAGGAAGTGGCCTGCAAATGCTGAGAAACTGAGAAATACTATGCTAGAAATTCTGACTCTTTAGAAAGCCCCTGGAACCTGATCACAAACTACTGACTAAATTAATGTCTGTCCTCATTCTTGTCATTTCTTGTTTTCCCAAGGTTGGAACCTCGTCATTGAATTTTGACCCATGACTCAATCTGATTGCTTACTGTTTCTCGCTCCCTGGGCCCTTGATACCCTGCAGCATCCACCATGTTGAATAATTTAGAGCCAACTGCCCTGGCTCTGGCAGTGAGATAGACGACTGTGTTCCCTTGACTGTGGACTGCTTAGGTGCTCCTTCTGGAGCTCCTCGTTAAGAAAGGCATGCTTCTTCCTTATTCTTCATGGGAACTTCCATGTGGAGTTAGCTCCACTCGTGAAGCATACCTGGCTTCAGGTGTCCTCGTTGATCAGATTTGTGATTTGTGAAGGAGAGACCGGGCATGAGTAACCCAGTGCCTTCCTCTCCTGTTTCCTCTTGGGACCAAACAAGGAGCAGAGGCTGCTCTCACATAGACAGTGTGGCCAGTGTCCAACACTTCTGTAACAAGGTGGATCAATCTATCGAATCCTAGCGTTCAGTATTAGGGATTCATTCATCTGGCCCCCAGATGTGTCACAATTACCAGTACCAACTTTTTTTTTCAGTAATAAATGTGGCATTTTGGTTTTCCCTTTGCCTATTATTTTCATATCTCTCACCCAACTCAAAAGGTTGGAAAAGGGGGTCGGTCCTATTACTTAGCTTTGTTCAAGTTCAATGCCAAATGGCCCATCTTGGTTATAGGAACCTGCAGGGTCTTTCAGTTTACTCCTTCTTCTCGCCAGCTGGGAAGGAATATGACCTTGAAGAAGCTCCAGCTCTGGAACGACTTACTATTAACCATCAGTCTCTGTCTGGGGCGACTTAACCAGTTATGAAAGCATTTAACAGCTCCCAGCCAGTCCCTATTTCTCCATCGTGTCCATAAGCCACTTCAAAGTACATGCATCCCTATGTTCTACCAGAATGGCAAAAATACCGAAAAAGAAAGTGAGGCTACTTTGTTCCGTAGTTTTGTTAACTTTTCTTAATACAACCAGCTAAAACATATACTTTTATGACTTTTGTGTCTGGCATGTAATGCATACTCAATAAGTGTTTTGAGAAATGAACAAATTAATCAAATAAATCTCTGCTAATTCCTAACAATGATCTTTTTAAGTTATAACTGTTTGCAAACCATTTCTTAAATGGTAATTCCTTCATTTTTTTTCTCAGTCCAGTTTCAAACTCAGTAATATATAGTCCTGGAATCCCTTCTTTTTACCTCATTGGTAACAGAACAATGAGTACCTCCCCTCAATCTTCTGGCCTAACTCTCCTTCTCCATCATTTAAAGAGCAGAGACATCAAGTCCATCAACATGAACACATTTTATTAATACGTTCTGTGCTCTAAGATGTAATTATCCTGGTCCTGAGAGTTTAAATACATTGAGAGCATATTAAATGCTCTATTATCATTATCTTTTATCTTCAGGGAAGTCTCCTCTTAAGACAGCTTTTCTACCATTTATCGTTAGAAATTATTCCCCATGGCAGGAAAGCGAAGTAGGAATTGAGTCATTTACTTTTCCCTTTCATGTGTTAACATTCTCATTTCTGCACAAAAAGTGTCTGTGCCTTTCTTCATTTCATTTGTAGTATTATTTACAACTTTACCAGTCCCTACTCTCCTGGCAGTATTCTTTTGGGTTCAGTAATTTTTTTGTTTGTTGTTTGACTTTGATTCCCTCTGTATTTTGTACATATGCTTCTATTAAAACAAACAAACAAACAAACAAACAAACAGAGGCTAAGAGAAACTTTGTGAGGCCGTTTCCTTTCTCTGAGAGTCCACTGCCAGATTTAGGGGGTTTGTGTAAGGTCATCATCCTCCTTGACCACAGTTGATTGGACATGGAATGGACACCTGGGAAATCAGACTCTCTCCCCCAGCAGTTTGGAACTAAAGTTGGTACTTGGTCCAGGCTGGCCACTTGAATGGAGAGAGGAGGACCTCAGAAGTTATGGAATGGAGCATAATTGAACTTTACTCAATGACTCGGTAAGAGGAGACCAGACAGATGTGTAGAATGAAACAGAGACAGCGAACCAAGGATGTGAGCTCCTGATGGCTTTTCCGGTCCTAGAAAATCGTGGCAGGATACGTTTTTTGAAATTTCAATGTGTACTCTCTGTTCCTCGCTGTTCCCATTAGGAGGCGGTAGCTAGACGGCTGGCCGCGCCTTGACTCTCAGTGTCACAGGGCAGAATGCAAGAGCTGCTCAAAGACATCACAGAGAAGCATGCCGGGCTGTGGCAAGAGCAGCAGTTCTCGGGCCAGGCGGTCTGGCTTGGAAGAATGTTCTGTGACTTCCTGGCTGTGATACCCGGGGCAAGTGGCATAAATCACCCTGTTGCAAAATAGGGATAGTGCTGCCTACGTCATAGCGTTGTGACAATTAACTAAAAATGTAAAGTCCTTAGAACAGTTGCTGTCATGTCATCAAGGAAGTAGTAAGTGCAAGTTATTTCTATTACCTTAGTTTTTTTTTTTTTTTTTCAAAGCCCTAAGTGAAGAGCAGTTTTACATGTCCCAGAGGAACAGGAGAAGGAGGGGACCGCTGAGGACATGGGAGTGTTGAGAGGAAGTAGAACAACCAGGTCAAGAGTAGAGATCAGAATGGCCTGAAGAACAGCAGCTCATGCAAAGCTCTGAAGCAGTGTCTGAAGATGGGCTGAACCTCAAGGGAAGAGGGAAAGGGGGTCTCGGGGGTCTGAGCAAGCAGGACCCTGCTACCAACCTTCACCAGAGGTCCCCATGCCCAGAGCATGGCAGGGACGACAGACTGCTAGCTGCTTCCCAATTTCTACCATTTTTTTTCTTGTTTAGTAAAAGAATGTCAAATTTTAGCTGGCCACCTATGTAAAAGTGGCTGGATTTTTAATTTTTATTTATTTATTTTTACAAAATAGCAATGGCTAAACTTCTATCTTACTCTAGCCATCGCTATTTTGTTTTTAATTTTTCTGTGTAGCCAGATTGACTCCCATCTGGTACAGCAAAAAAGTAGCAGAGCTTCCAGACTTCAAGTACAGTCTAGGAAAACAAGAAAAATGAAATGATGGGTGGAAACTCTGAGGACTGCCGGCCAGAGACTGGACGGCCTCCTGTCCTCCCTGGGGCCCCTTGGACTAAGGTGGGCAAGATCATCTCCCAAATAACCAAGTTTTTCTATCCCTTTGACTTGGTAAATGGGAGAATCAAAACCTGACATAGTTGATGTAATATTTTTTGTACGTCTGAGTTTGGTTTTTGAGATTTACAAACACTGAAGAGGCTTAGCTGTCCTTGGGTTTTGTGATTTATCTCTTGTGATTTATCTCAGAATCCTTTCCATATGTTCTTCTTTATTTGATTTTTTTAAAAGTTAAATTGAAGTGAATTTGTTACTTGTACTCAAATAGATTCTCGCTAAGACAGACCCTACCTGGGCGACCACGTTATTACTTAAGCTATCTCTTTCATCTCTGGCTATGAATATTTTAAATTATATTGTTAGATTTCATTTTTAGGGTCCTTCTGTCCTAGGTGTTTGCTTTTTTGAAGAGTCAAAAAAATTCCTGGAATCATGTCCTTTTTTTTTTTTTTTTTTTTTTGCCTCGTATTTGACATCTGCATCATCAAAGTTTAGAGCCCAAGATGGGGGCTTTCTCCCTTCCCACACTGCTGATTCCATGCTGACTTGTTCCTGTCATTTTTATTGTCATTCCCAGACAAGCAGACAGCTGTTCCTTATTGATCTCAGTCAAGTCCTGAAAGGAAGTTCTCACTGCTTCCTCTACCAGTTGGGCAGAGAACTGTCAGGAAGGCAGACCAAGAATTGATCAGCTGTAATTCTTCCAGCAGAACTAAACTACCCAAAGATGTGTGGCTCTTAGAATCTTTTAAATGTAGTTTTTACACATCTGGAAGACATTAGAAGACATTCTGAGGCTTGGTGTGGATAACACCTTATGGGGACTGCCTTTGTTATTGAAAGCGTTTACGGATCACAGCATTCTTTGAAATTGGTTGACGGTTAAAACAAACCGAAGCGAAACACTGGAGAGAATTATCTGGAAAGAACACAGAGAGAGAGAGAGAGAGAGATGGGCACTGGGAATGTGAAACTTAAGCACCCCTGCTGGCTGCTTTGCTGCTGATTCGGTCTACAGTCCTGTACAGTCCACTCATAACTTCCTGGGTTCTACTCTTTCCATGTAGAAAATGAGGATCATTATCTCTCTTCTGGACAGCTCGTAAAAGTGTCTGGTACGGTGCTTGGCAACGTAATTAAGTCCTGTTTGAATATGTGGTATTGTCACAATGTTAATGTGCCCCAAATCCCTGCCTCTCATTCCTGTGTTATTTATTTTTCCAGCCATGAAAATGGAAGGAGAGGAAAGGAAAGCAGCACCAACTTACTCTTCCGTCCTCATTGCTTATCATTCTTTCACAGCTCATTCTGCTCTAGCCATCCTTGCCTTCTTGCTAATCCTCTAGGCTGTCAAGGATTCTCCTGCCTCAGGGCCTTTGCATCAGCTGTTTTCTTCTACCTGGACTTTTCTTTCTCAAGTATCCATATGTTTCACTCTCTTACTTCCTTTAAGTCTCAACTTATCAATGAGGCCTTTTCTGACCATCCTTTAACATTATAAGTACCCTCTTTTCTCACTGCCTTTTTGCCATGAGGAGGAAACAGACACCCCTAGGAGATAACAACCCTCCCATGGGACACAGGAAGCTTTACACAATCCTCAACAGCAGAAGCAGGAAACGCTTTAGAAATCAATTCGTCCATTTTACAGATGAAAAAAAAAAGAAGGCTCAGAGGGGAAACTGACTTGCTCAAGAACGAGAAGCTGTGCAGAGATGGGTCTGGGAAGAGAATCCAAGTTAATTCATTTGTTTATTCATATAACAAATATCTATTTAGGACCGATGACATATTAGGATCTTGAGTTATCCTGGTAAATAAAAAGAGTTTCAGTTCTTACCTACCTCCAGAGCCCAAAGCCTTATCAGAGAGGTAGCCAGTGAACACATCATTACCTAAACAAGTGTGAAATTCAACTGTGACAGGTGTTATGAAGGAGTACTTAGTATTATGAGAGCATAGTTTGGGGGGCTTGGTTTGGACAGAGAGTTTAATGCACATGTTCTAGATGTAATGATGCTAAAGATGAGAACTTAAGACTGACTGACAGGTAGCTGGATGAAGGAGCAAAGGGCACTGTAGGCAGTGGGGTAGAGTGTGGTGTGAGATGAGGCTAGAAACGGAGGTAGAGGATAGAGTCTGCACACCTGATAAGCCGCGATAAGAAATGTTATCTTTATCCTAAGAAATGCTGAAAGATTTATCTGATTCCTATTTCCATTCCATACCTTTAATCGCACTGACAAATAACGTTAAGGATAAATAATAGAGGAGGCAGATTCAATTTCTATTTATATCCATGAACCATCCAAAGGGCAAAAAATAAACTTGGAAAAACAGTCCTTCAGTCTCTTGCTACATCCTACTTTCCTGGCCTTCTGTTTCTCTGCAAGCCTGATTGTATTTGTACTGTACACACACACACACACACACACACACACACACACACACACACACACTCTTACATGCACTTCTTCATTTTAGCAAACGATGTCTTGACATTCCCGATACAGGAATAACAGAGCTTATTTTGATTAATCTCATTTAATTCCAATTTGTTTGTGCACTTGAATCTGCAATTACTTGCTGTCAGGGTGCTGAAAATAATAGTCATCCTGACTTCTCTGAATGATGATAATTCAGCTGAGAGGTCTCTTGTGGTGTCATGGAGTTCTCCTCTCTGGTTCCAAAACATAGAGAATACCCGGGAGCACCATTATCAGCTGCTTTGGAAGGTACACAATGCAACCTGCTAGCCTGGTTGAATGTTGCTCTCTGAATGGATCCATGTATTTCTGGTACTTGGGGATTTGCTGATGCTGGAGAGACTGCCCCACCAATGACTAGCCTTCTGTATGCAAATCAACCAGTCTGAAGCTCAAACATGGTACCACCTCCTTTATCGAGATCTTACGTTCTGGGCCACTCTCCTGCTCCAATCGTCCCAGGGCCAGGTACCAGAAAACTAGGGACAGCTTCTACCCTAGAGCCCTCTGAATTTATTCCAACTTATCACCCCATTTCATCCATGCCTTCCCAGAGAAATCATAACAAAACCCCTTGCCTGTTTTTTGTCACTCTCTCTGCCTCTTGACCCACCCTGGTGCTTCCTCATTTGTCCCTTGCTCTTGGGAACTGTGACAAATTATCTTTTCAGTGACTATCATCTTCTGATCTTTTGGCCTCATCATCCCTGAATCATAATAAAACCTACATTGTAAAACATCTTCCCCAGCCTCTGTTCTTTTGTTCCCTTCTGAGAAGTCTCATGCGAAATCCCTCAGGGTGTGTGCTAGTTTGGGAGCCTGGTTGACCCCTTACCTGCTGCTACAGGATTGGCACTCCTTTGCTTCACCTCCTTGACTTGTAACTCGCCAAAGCACAGAAATGAGGATCCCAGCATTGATCTCACAGGGTCGGCCGAGGATTAAATGAGATAATGCAGGCCATCCATCTAGCACAGGACCTGGTATACATGGTGGTTGCTTAATACACATTAGTTCCTTCTTCCCTTTGGTCATCCGAGAGCCTCCTTTGCTGTCTGCTTTCTGCCTGCTAGTTTCATTGTTCAGTCAACCAGGAATCTTGAAGAAAATCCCTGGATGATTTATTGTAAGCTTTTCAACCTTTGCTTCCTTTATTTGTTAACCTCCAGCCAACCAGAGCCTTTTACTTTCCCCTTCATAAGCCCCCTGAAGACTCTGCCAGTCTCTGAGTGTGTTTTGATGAACTGCTTGACCCCACCACTCACTCTAGCTGCTCTCTTTGCCACGTGTTCCCGTGAGCACAGAACTTGGAGTCAGGCCCGAATGACCCGCGGGGCACATTGCAGCCACTCTAAACTTTCACTCCACTCCCTCATGTATGAAACCAGGATAAAAAATGTGCATGCTGCCTGTATCTCACGGCTATTTTGCGAGGCAGATGGGACAATGTATATGAGAAGTGTAAAGTGTAAGGTAATCTAACACTAGGAGGGACTACAATTTAACATACAAGAGGCATTTGGGGCTGGCCCTCTGTTTTTATTCCTCTGTGCATCTTATAGTTCCTGGTATCCATATATCCTGTCCCCTACTGTCCCAGGTCTCCCACTTCCCAACCCTTCCCTTCTCCCTCTCATCCCTAGCCCCCTTGGTGCCTCTCAGGATGTAGCTCATCCTCTTTGCCTTCTCTAAAGGATTCACTAAAAGGGAAATATCTCTAAAAGGGGTGGAGAAAACCACAGGGAAGATAAAAGGAAATGGAAAGACCAACTCTTGTGTGTGTCCACTTATAATATCCCAGGTACTTATCTCATGTAAACTTCTTAGCCCTGGAAGGTAGGGACCCTTTATTGTTATCACTTGACAAATCAGGAAGTGGAGGTGCAGTATGTTGCTAGGAAGTGGCCCATCCTAGATTAAAAATAATTTTAATTCTTTCTTGAGTTTGAGCTCTTGACTACTATGATATCTTGCTCACAAGGCAATAAATATTTATTGTGCATCTACTATGTGCTGGGCACAATGCTAGGTGCTGGGGATATAGTTTCTTCCTAAAGGAAAACAACTTCCAAAGGCCACCCTCAGGTGATATTATAAAAATGACCCAATTCAGCCAATCACAGGAAGAAAACACCTCCTTTGGAGCCAGTATTGTTCCTAGTGTTCATTTCTTTCTTGTTCCTGACTTGGATGGTTTCTGTGTTCATCTTCTGCATGAAACAGTGAGCTTCTTCTCTGTGTCCTCTTTCAATGCCCATGGTGCTGAAGCTAGCACACACACAAAGTTCTCATGGACAATTTGTTGCATTTAGTTAAAGCAAAAGGCACATGCCTGCCCCATCCCAGGAAGAGAATGAACACAAGGGAACAAGAGAAAAGGTGGTGGAGGAATAGCTGGGGAGTCAAGATGTCTGTCATAGAACGAAGAGATTTCTCCTTTCAGAAATGTTAGTGCTTTCAAAATGAAATGTTGGTGTCCAAGGCATGTTGATACCACAACCTGACATTGAGCAAGCCTGGCATGACTCAATGTAGTTTACAGTGAGCATGTCCTGAGTGACCTTTTGTGTTGGACAATGTGCCCGTGATGCAACACGGTCACTACTCTTTCTTTCGAGGGGTGCCCAGTCTAGCCTGGAGTGGGGTAGAGATCGGGGGGTTGGGCATTGGCAATCACTTGGCTCGTGGCAGGTAGAATCCTAAGGTGGACCTGGTGATTCCTGCCTCCTGGTGTGTGTATCCTGTATAACCCTCTCCCCTTGACTGTGGGCAGGACCTGGGAATATGATGAGATGTCACTCCCATGATTGTGTTAAGTTATATAAGACTCTATCTCAGTAGGATGGAGGGAGAAGTTCTCTTGCTGGCTTTGCAGACATGAACTGCCATATTGTAGAGAGGACCAAGAGCTAGAGAATGGCAAGGTGTCCCCTAGGAGCTGACAATGGCCCTGAGCCTACAGCCAGCACGAGAGCAGCGCTCTCAGTCCTATAAGCACAATGTAACTCAGTTCTTCCAACAAACAGTGAACTTGGAAGAGGATCCTGGGCTCCAGATGAAAACCGCAGCACAGCTGATACCTTGACTGCAGCCTGGTGAGATGGTGAGGAGAGAACTTGACTCTCTCATACCCAGACTCCTGCCCCGCCCACATGGAGATAATAAATGGGTGTTGGTTTAAGCCACTTAGTGCGTAGTAGTTTGTCACAGTGCAATAGAAAACTGATACAGCCCCGCTAAAGATATTAAATGCACAACGAGGGGGCTGTTATAATCGTTTGCCATTTTATCCTGTGAGGGAAGCAGTAGAGCAAAGTGGTTAAGAAGGTGAACTCTGGGGCCAATCTGATTGGGTTTAAATCCTGCTCTGCTACTTACTGTGTAACGTTAGGAAAATTACTTAACCTCTCTGTGCCCTCATTCCCCCCCCCCCATTTTTTAAAGATGAGTTTAGTAATAGTACTTACTACTCAAACCAATTTGCTATTGAACTTACTAAATATAAAACACTTAGAACTGCGGTTGATGCATAGCGAGTACTACCAAAGTGCTTCCTAACATTATTATTATCAAATCAAAACAAAACAGGAATTGTGTTCGGAATTATGGAAGATCAACGTCCTCATCTTATATAGAAACTGAGCTCCAGAGAGATGAAGGGTCTTGTTCAAGGCCAGAGGGATAGTTCTAAATTCACAAAACTATATTTTGTCCCGAAGAGAAAGGCTCTTGAAGTCCACAGGATAGAAGTCATACTATCACCCATTCACGGGAAAAACAGGCCTAATCAGGGTCCAGAAAAATGGGGAAGTATCAGGCCTTCCCATGCTGCTGGGCCACTTAAGTCGGGTTTATCAAAAATCCCCCTTACCTTTGATGTCTCCTCGTAGTAATTTTCCAGCACTCCCCCAACTCTGCTTCTTGTCTATAAATTTCCTGGAGTGCTCTGTATCATTTATACGATCTGAACATTCATGTGGAAGGGAACCAAGCTTCCCAGTTCTACCTAAGTATCAAATACTCTTTGGGGAGGGTGGACATATTAAAGAACTAGCTATTGTGGGTCCATATATAATGTAGTCAGAGAGAAGGTAAGAATTCTTACTTTGTTATCTTTTTCTTCCTGGCTGATCTGGGAAACTAAAAAGCTTCACATGTATATCCACACTTCATATATGTCCATCCTCATCTACAAAGCATTTCATTTAGTGAATATATCTTAAAATTTGCTATAAAGCTTTTAAGCAGATAGAAAATGATGCCTTTCATTGTCTGACTATATGGCAACTAAGTGGGGTCAGTGATATGTCTTATGATACCATGTACTGCTGTAGGGTCACACCTATGAGACTGTCTCACCGATGCCTCTGCATACACATTGATGGTAAACCTTCTGAGTCCTGGCTTCTTTGCCACCATCTGCCACAAAATTTCTGTGTTGTAACATGCTTGGTAATATTAATACACTCAGAGTCGCATATACATACATATCTAGTCTGAACTGGCCTGTATATGTCTACCTATTTCTTATTCACAACAGTCAACTAGCAAAACAATGGTTTACTCTTCAAAAGTGTCATCACAGAGATGTTCAATAGATATTTGTGAAATGCAGAAATAATGAGTGCAGTCGAATTATTCTGATACCACCTCGAGCCTTCCTCTCTTCCTCCGGAATCACAGAAGCATAACTTACCTAGGAATTTGTGAAAGAGTTTTGCTCTGAGTGAGCTCTGTCAATCATCTCATGACATCATCACTGATCAGATGGTCTTGGTATCACTCCCCTGGGAACATTTTCCTGGAACTTCATTCCAGAAGATATTCTGTCAAGTTTTTCTGAATGTGTTGGAACAAACCAATGACCAACTCCATCCAAGATTCACAATCAGAAACCCTCCCTTTTTGTGGTGCCCCATTATCTCCTTCTAGATATCACCAATCACTAGTTGAAATTAGAAGGCACGTACTAAGAACATTTTTGTTAAATGAACAAACACCATGGAATCTCTCTGACATTAGATTCTACGGGTCTGAAACATCTTAAAATGCATTTAGCGGATACCTGACACTTCATAAACTTTAATGGCATTAAATTAGAAAATCACCCTTTAGGATTAAAAAGGGAAAAAAGTATTAACCATGAACTACGTGAAGATATGACTACACAAGCTGATTTCAGTATGATGAGGAGGTGGCAGCACACAGAGGAAAGACAGTTGTTTTTGAAGTCAGCCAGATTTTGATTCAAATTCTCCTTGACCAACCTGTGTGATTTGGGGCAAGTCACATAATTTCCCTGAGGGTTCCACTAACTTAATAATAATAATAATAATAATAATAATAATAATAATAATAATACCTTCCTTATATTGGAATGTTGCTGTGTGGACACATCAGTGCCAACTACCACAGAAGTCTCGCTGCAGTAAATGGTAGTTCTTATTATCTTCACCAAGTGTGCAAAAGCTGTGTCAGACAGGATTTTAATCACGTTTCTTCCACAAACACAGAGTCCCCTCAAGGCCTGGTGACCACAAATGAAGCCTTAATTCAAAAACAGTAGAGTCTTTGAAACGAGCAGAATTAAAGTAGGGTCTGTCCTTTCACGATGGGGCACAAAGAAGCTATTAGTCAACTCTGCAAATATGTGCTCTGTAACTCAGCTCTACATATTCAGAGGGATCACTTGGAAGCAGTATGCTGAGTTGAGGTCCAAGGGGGAGCTTAAAACGTGGTGTCTCTACCTGAGCCATGTCATCTAGGAAATCATCCAGGAGAAGCATTCAGGGAATCTGCCCCGCTACAGTCGACTCAGCTGTCTACATAAGGTTATAGATTTCCCAGGTCTGTTTCAAATGAATATCCAGAAAGTCCATGAGCAGAGCAAGAATTAGAGCATCTAGGAAAGGTTGCTATCTGGACTGTGTATGCTATTAGATGGATGCTGAAGGAAGGCCAGACACCTGATAATCTTGCTATATAGGTTGAAATCCTCCTGTCTGCCAATATTTAATATCTATTTCTTTTTTAGTGGGGAAGGGAACAGCATTGCAGGATATGTTGCTTTGGAGTCAGACAAGTAGGTCTGGGTTTAAATTCTGGTTCTGCCATGTATTAACTATGTGAATTTGGGGACGTTCCTTAATTTTCCAGAGCTCACTCAGTCGCCTCATCTGTAAATAGTTAATACTCACTCTGCTGTTTTGCTGCAAGGATTCAATGAGTTAATGCATACAAAAGGTCCTTCCACATAGTGGTTACTTAACAAATCTTAGCTCTGCCAGACACTGAATATGATAAGGGCTAAATAAGAAAATCCTTTTCTTCCTCCCAGCTGAAAACCAAGATGGTATTAGCTTATCTAAGCATGAAAACAGCAGTGTGACCCATTTACAAGCTTGTTCTACCCTAAGGAGCTGATATGGAGGAATCAACATCCACAGCAATTGCCTCTGCCCGAATGGTGGAAGCTCCCCACAGATGCTCAGCTGGGGCTGGCCATGAGCTGCTGCTACTCCCAACGTGAGTTCTTGGAAATCAGGCTGTTTGCCTCAGCCTCCATGTTGAACTCGGGTGTCAGTCAACATCTGTGCTCTAGCCTTAAGTGAGATGGACTTCACGGTGTCAAGCATCTGGCAGGAAGTAGGATGTTCTCCTATTGGCGTGAAATGTCAGTTTCTGACTTTCATAAATTCCATGTGCATAAAGCTCCATGGTCCCCCTAATTTATATTTATTGTCTCAAGTTATTTTCGTTCTCAGCGTTGACCCAGTTTGGAAGATAAATTATATGGTCACTACTATAACCCCAAGAACTGCAAGAGAAAGCAAGGTGGCGGGGCATGATTCAGGTGCCATAAAAGTTAAAAATAAATAAATAAAAGCCTTTAAGAAATTAAAAATTGATTTTTAACATTGAGGAATCAGTGGTGCCCAGCAGATTTTCACTTGGCTCAAGTTGCTGGTAGTGATTAATTCAAAAACTGTATCAATACATCTATTAATCCTGGCCTTCTCAAGAGGAGGGAGAGAATTTTTGCGTGGCTCTGCGTGTACATAGAGAAAAGGCATCAGTGTGCTGGTATATAATTAACAACTGGATCTGGGTGGTGGTGGCGGCTTCTGATTTCCATGGTGTAACTACTCACTCCCATCATGGCCATTTTCAAGCCACAAATGAGGTATCAATGAGCACAGGAGAAAAGAGATGCACACAGTTAAGTTCTTGGGGGCGAGTAGGAGCTGGCACCCACACACACCAGTGGACAAAGGGTCTTTAACATGTTCTTTGAATACTTTGGTAATGTTTTCCTTTTTACACTATTCATGTATTTTATAATACACATGCTGAAGATGTGCAATATATGTAATGTATGTATATAATACATATATATATATATATATATATATATATATATATAGACACACAAACATATATGCATACAGAGACACATAAACTTACTTATATCTGTGTGAGAATGAGTTCTAATAGTTGTTTTCCTGATTTTTAAAATAAATCTGAGCGAAATATCCACTGGAGCATGTAACACATCGAAGGTCTCATGAACTAGGCTGGCGTGGGGGTTCACCTGACCACCAGGACAAACGGATGGCGGGGTTCCCTGTACTACTGATGACCACAATTTACCTTGCTAGCCCATGTCTGGTATATGTAAAACATCTGGCTTTAGAGTTGAGATAGCTACTAAATGGTAAATGTGAAATGCTTTGAGGGTTAAAGGATAAAGTGAAATCTAACCTCAGGCAAAGAGAAAAATGGTTGAAGTTCCAAGGACGAGAACAATAAAATGGGAGAACAGGACGTGTAAAGCTGCCATTTATCCATTTAGCTCTCTACACTGAAGTGTGCCTCAGCCGATTTCTGACAAGAGTGGGAGGGGAGTGGGGAAGAAACAGTCCATACTTCCGTTTATTGAATGCAGCGTTCGCTGGTCACATTGCAACTCGATACAAACAGCCCAGCAGAGTAGGGCACTGACTCTTATTCTCATCAATGTAAACACAACATTAATATTGAAGATTCAAGAAAATGGGTAAAAAGTCCAGCGTCAAATCAATCTGTGTAACAGTGAAGGTGCTTGCCCGCCCTCTGTGCTGGTTCCGAATGGAGCCTGAGGCTGTGACCTCAACCCAGCCGGAGTAAAGCAGGCACGAACACAGAAGGACCTAACACCTTCTTCGTGACGGGCTCCCAGTGGACGGGTGAATCTTCGGAACCGGGCTCGCCTGAATTACGAAAGTTCTTCTAAAGGCCTGAGAGGTTCATACCTTTCATGTGCGCTCCAACAGCCCTTTCGAAGCCCTTCCCCCAAGAATCAGTCATTGCCAATAGAAAATGTGACCGGTGGTGAAACAGTTGGTTTTTGTATTTCCATCGTAGCCCCTGGATTCTGGGAAGGAAGGAATTCAAGGGTTTGGGGGGCCTCGGGGATTATCGTGACGAAGGCTGCCCATGTTTAACCACTGGCTGAAGCCTCTTCCTCTTCGCTGGGCCACTGCTGATAGACGGGTGTTGGTTGAGGCAGCTGGTTTTTCCTTCAGAGCCTTAAAAGATCAGATTTTCTATTTTGGATTCCCAGACCCAAAACAAACAAAATCCCCCCAAATAAAAGAAAATCAAAACAAGTGCGACCGTGAGGATAAAGAACCAACCAACCCCACCACCAGGTCCTACCAGGTACAACGTCCCCCACTGCGTTTTTCCAAATGGTTGGTTCCGACCATTGGTTTGTCCTCCCCTTGGATAGCCAGCTAGATTGCGGGGCAAAGAAGAAAGTTTCTTTTGAATAAAGACACATTTTTGCTTTTTTATTTCCTGGGATGGCTGACCCCCAACACCCTGACTTCTCTCTCTTAAAAAGCAATGAGAACATCCTAAAGACCTGCTTGGTTTTGTGGCTTTGTGGTAGGATCACCCCACTGCCCCCTCTCACCCCTTCATGTCCCATTCTTTAAGATTCTGTGTGGGTGAGCTATTTTTCCACATTCTAGAAATGCCGGGTCATGGGGCACAGGGGGCGTGGCTGAATCCTTGTCTCAGATCTCTCGTGTGGGCAGCTTTGTTGGGCCAAAGAGACAAATAAAAAGAAACCTTAAAAAAAAAAAAAAAAAAAAAAGCACTGCTCAATTTTTGAGTTTGAAGGCTGGGCCCCAAACAGCAAGTGGCTCTCCCCGTGAAGAATGTCTCTCCCTAGTGGTGGCTTCTTGGTGCTAGCTGTTGTTCTCGGCCGTGAGATATTTGAGGGCGGCAAAGCCATAGTGGCGGGACATGTCCTGCTGAAACTCCTCCTTTAGGGTTTTGAGACAGATGCGGTATTGCTTGTTGGACCGGAACTTGGTGATGTCAAAGCTGGGGGCGTGAGGCATGTGGATCATGTAGGCGTTGGGCAGCACGATGAATTCATATTCCTGGAAGAAGACAAGAGCAGCTTGAGCACTGGCAAGAACCCTCGGTAATATGTGATGAATCCAAGTGGAGGACCGAATGAATGCCTTAGGCAAGGCATGAAGTGAGGAATGACATCAAAAGGGGGAGACAGCACCATGGACAGCACAACCACCTTGTTTCCGTGACCTCGGGCAAATTACCATGCTTCTCTGAGCCTTAGTTCCCTCACCTAAAGTGAAAGTAATAACACCTACCTTGAAAGATGGTTAATAATGTATGGCTAGGGCTGGGCAGAGCTGATAGTCCATAAAAGTTTCCTGATAATGTGAGTGCATTATCCACACGGTTGCCCTTGCATGAGGCAGGCCATGAGAGATCCTCTGGCTCAACTAAATGACGTCATTTTATGTGACTTCTCATCGGGCTTGATGAGAACGGACAGCCTCAACAGGTTAGTGCAAAAGAGGGAACAGAAAAGGAATGAAGAATACAAAAAAAGCTTCCACTGGACTGGAGCTCACTCAGCAAGAACAAAACTCTTGCCTACACATCTCATCCCAAGTCCTGCCATCATATGGCAACCTCCACCTGGCAAAATACAGACCGAAACTCAGAACAAAAATACAATGCCTCTGAATGGCCAAAACAGGTGACAGAAACTCAAAGGACCCAGCACACTTTCACTCAGAAAATCTATGTGCACTGATTTTGGATATAATGTCTGATAAGCTTTGGTCATCTAGTTTCCCAGCCCAGAGCAGAATAAACTCAGAAAGGGAAAAACTGGGATGGGGAAAGGCAGCCTATAGATTGGGGGAATAATGGTAGCAGCAAAAAAAATGACAGCTTATGGTGAGGAAGGAGTAAGAAAAACCATGAAAAGAAAATGCAGGAACTCCCAGAGCTTAGCTGTCTATGACATTTCAAGTGGGGACAAAGAGCTGTATCAATAACACTGGACCCAAAGGTGTGGCTGGATTACCTGTCAGGTGTCTATTCATTATTTCCTGAAATCGTTGGAAGGGTAAAATTACGTTTGGCATATGCTATTGGTAAAGAATGGAAAATAAGCAAGAAATTTTCAAGAGTTCTGTCAAAATTGCCTGAAATAAACCAAGCCCAGGTCTTGGTGCTGGAAAATTAACGTTGAACCAGCTCACCTCACCACACGGCGGGATGCAGGACTATGGCAATGCTTCTCTCAAGCAGAAGCTGAGGCAGACTAAACACTTCTGTCTGTGAACAGCACTGGACCCCTTCCAAGTATTACTGAAAATATGGATCCTAGAGGTTGAGCTTTCTGCTGTTACATATGGACACTGTTCTTCAATAGTCTATCTATGTCAGTGGTGCTCAGACCTAATGTTCACGAAAACCAGCTGGGACTACTCTCAAACACACTGGAACTGTTGGAAAGTTCTCAAGGTTGATTCTCAGCGAAGCCAGGCTTGAGCACCCATCTTTGCTTTGCCTGACTTTGGGGTGCTCTAGTTGAAAGGTGCATTGGAGAACATCATACAAAGAGAAGGAGGGTTGGGTTGAGGAGTCCAGGCATCCTTCCTAACTTAACCCGATCAGCTCTGCTTTTATTTAAAATAAGGTTCACCAACTAAAGCACGTCCAGCCCACTGCATGATTTTATAAAACTTTTTTTATAAAACTTATACAACTTTACTAAAACACAGTCATACTCATTTGTTTAGACACTGTGTATTACTGAACTATGGGAGCTGAGTAGCTCAGTCATTAAAAATGAGACCCTATAAAGCCCCTCCCCACATTGCTTATCTTGGTCTTTACAGAAAAAAAGTTTGCAAATCTTTGGTTTGGTTTAATCTCTTAGAATTTTGCAGGAGATTTTGAAGTAGGTGCTCAACAAGTATTAACTGAATAAATGAAGGGCTTCATGACTAGCTATAGCTCCAAAATATCACACTTTCAGTTGCAGGGTAGGATAATTAGCTGCATACTTTATTTATATGAAACTCCTAGAATGCTCTGTGTCAATTATACGACTCACAAGGTGAGTGATGAGTGGCCAGCATTTGCTTGTCTTCACCACTGATCTGAGTGAAGATGAGGGGGGTGAAATGGTTTGTCACAACACACCCATATTTGCCCGGGTCTTGGCCTGGAACTCAACTCTCAAGCAAGGGTAGAAGGAAGAGGACCAGGTCCCTGGACATATCTTATTCCCTCTTAGGTCTCTGCGTTCTTACCTCTAAGGCCCCTTTCGGCGTTAAGATCAAGGCCTCTCCTCCCTGCCCCGCCCCTTCCGCCCAGGTCCGTGACATCCTGCTCTCCTTACCTGCGCATCCAGTTCCATGATATGAGCCACCTTGTTCCAGCCAAAGCCCACGAACCTCCGGTCATACTCAGGGCAGTCCCGTCTCACGACAACGTACGGCTCGAAATCGGCCTCCCACTCGACCCGGTAAGGCGTGGTGGCGGTCCGCCACTTGGCGAAGTTTGTGGGCGCGTGGCCTTTTGTCCAGACATGGTACCTGGGACACATGGAGAAAAGCCACTGAATGCAAAGAAGGAAACCGAGCTTTCCGAATGCCGCTGCTTTAGAGGGGGAAGAGGTAATGTGCTGATCTAGTCCTCGTGGTGGGTTGAATTGTGTCTGCCCACAGAGTTGTGTCCAAGACCTGGCCCCCCAGTACCTGTGAATGGGCCCTATCTGGAAAAGCATTTTTGCTGATGTAATCAAGTTAAGATGAGGTCACAGGGGATTAGGGTGAGGTCACAGGGGATTAGGGTGGGTTCTAATGGCAAGACTGGTGTCTTTATAGGAAGAGGTAAGTTGAATGCAGAGACACACAGGGAAGAAAACCATGTGAAGACGACAAAGGCAGAGAATGAAGTGATGCACCCACATGCCAAGGAACGCCAGGCGTGGCTGGTAACCATCTAGAAAGAGACAGGGAAGGATTATTCTCTAGAGTCTAGTGCCTTCGGTGGCAGCAGGAACCTGCCAATGCCTCGATTTCGGATATCTGGCTTCCAGAACTGTGAGAAAATAAATTCCTGTTGTTTTAAGCTCCCCAGTGTGCAGTATTTTGTTACGCCAACCCTATGGAACTAATCTCGTCTATTACCCACACCCTTCGCTACTGGGGAACTCTTACTGTGAAAGGATAAGTGAACTCCCAGAGTGCTCGGTGTCATTTATACAGAACTAACTGCAGGTTAGTCTGTACTAGTTACTCCTATCGGAGGCCACTGTGGAAGGCAGGGGTCTAAGGTGACCTTCCACGACACTCTCTTTCTAAAATGTTGTCCCCCTTGAGGTAGAACCTGTGAATATATCACTCCTGTGATTATGCTACATTATATGGCAAGAGGAGTTTTTGTAGATGTCGTTAAGGTTACTGACTAGTGGAATTTGGAGTAACTGAAAAGGGAGGTCATTGTGGTGACCCTGACTGACCTCATCGTGCGACCCTTCAGATCTGGGTCTGGACGAAAGCCAAGGGCCGTGTCTAAGCTGCCTGTGGGGGCCACAGGGCAGAGCAGCAGCAGGAGAACGGTGACTCGCTCACTCCTACAGTCACAGCGAGCGGTGAGGCTGGAGGAGGACCGCGGGCAGCTTGCCCTCAGCTTGATTTCAACCAGGTGGGACCCTGAGCAGAGCCTTTGGCCATTCTGTGACCCTCAAAGGCTGTGATCTAATACATTTATATTGTTTTAAGCTTTTAAATTTGTGGTAGCTTTTTATAAAGCAATAAGAAATAAATACAATCATATAAAAATGAGAATAAACTAATATTTATTAAGCACTAGGTATATACTGGTTATATTATTAATGCTATATCTATAGTTTAAAATTCTTATAACTTACTCAATGTCAAGTTACAAATCGTAAGTGGTGGAGCTGAGACTCAAATCTAGGCAGTCTGGTTCAAGGGCCAGGACCCTCAACCACTGTGCTGGGCTACCTTTCCTATATGTCACTGTCACCTGCACTCTCTGGCTTATAACATATAGAGAGCAAGTAGTCAGTGATCGTACACACTAACTTGAATAAATGAATGAGTAATCTAAAAAACGTGAGGAATACCTAAAACAGAAGCCTGTTAGTAGGGCAAAAATATGCCTCTGGGGGCTACAAAGAGATGGTAGGAGGCTGGGAGTCTAGGGAAGCTGCCAACGGGGCCTAAGAAAAAAAGGATTTAGGGGGAAAGAACATTCTAGAAAGAAAAGCCTCATAAAATGAAAGCAAGATGAAAGGATGGGAACCCAGCAACTTAGCTGTAGGGAGAAAAGAGCTCATAGTCCTGGTTGCATCTCTACTTCAGGGAAGGCTCTCCCAGCAAGTGAGGATGTGTGTGTGTGTGTGTGCGTGCGTGTGTGTGCGTGTGAGTGCGTATGTGTGTGTGTATGTGTGTATGTGTGTGTGTGTTCTGTGCAACCAGCAGGCTCGTCTGGTAGGCGGTGGGGCTGCTTCCTTGCTTTGGACATCCCCAAACCCTCAGAGAACCATCCAGTGTGGCCGAATGGGCACCGGTGAACTTTCAGTAAGCCGTGCTGTTGGGTGACATGGGCAGGCTGGAGGAAGGCAGTGACCCACGTCTCCAGCTCCACCAAATTGGCACCCTCCACCAAAACCAAATTCCCTTGAATGGAAGAAAAACTCACTTTAATGGAGTTTGAAAAGGAGGGATATTGTAAAATGTTGGGACCAACACAGAAATCCAGCCAGGGAGAAGGTAGGTGACTGTCTGTTTGTCTTGGCTGAACTGGCAGTCTTGACATCTGACCCCCGTGAAAGAAGTGGCCCAGCACAGCCAAGGTCGTGGAGACATATTAGGTTCAAAGCCTGATGCAGGAGAGCTGCTGGACCGGGGTTCGAACACTCCCTCTGCCACTTGGGAGCTGCAGCCCTCAACGACAAAGCACTTAAACTCAGCTTCACTTTCCTCTTGTGGCAACTGGTGGAAAGAAGGCCTACCCTGTTGAACTGCTGGGGAGCTACAATGGGAGGCTGTCTGTACAGAGCTCGGCGCACTGCTGGCCTCCAGCAGGTAGTTAATAAATGCTAGTTCCCCAAAAGGCAGTTCAACCGAAGGCTGAACACCCTGGTTCTGGAGCCAACCTGTCCCGGTTTGCATTCCGTCACTCAGCAGGGGTCCAGAAGTTACTTAACCCCTCTGTTCCTTTGTTTCCTTCTCCTGGGAAAACAGAGATAATAACAATACCTACTTTGTGGATTTATAACTGTTGCGTGAATTAAGTCACATCAAGTACTCAGAGCAGTGTTCGATATATAGCAATTCCTCACAAAATGAAGATACTCTCCTTGCTGCTCCCCTTGTTTGCGCCTAGATGTGATGTCAGTTCACGGTGATCTTTCTCTCGGTGATATCAGTGCATGATGGTCGTCTTATTTGCCCTCCATCTTTAGAATCTAAACTCTTGGACTATATTATAATGTGAAAATGAACAAAAAGACAGAGGGAGGGCAGGGACGGCTGAGTAAGTCCTATCCCTCTGGGTGAGGAGGCCACTTTCATTAGCTCAGCCTGGAAGACTGACAGCGTGCCAAATGGCTGGTGAGCACATAACACTGCGAAGTTATCGTTAATCCACCATTAAAACAAGCCACACACTGAAAGTGATCTGAGGAACCCACAATCAGACCATTAGACTGGACCCCAAAGTTTGCTCTCTGAGACTATTGACACCAAGTGTGCTCCAAAAAACAGGAATGAGAGGCTACCTGAGTACACCTTACAGGTTGCTACTTAGAAGAGATTTGGGGGGTACTGTGCTTCAAGCAGTAGTTCTCAGACTTGAATGTGTATCATTTTCAACGGGATGACTATTTTCTCACAGTCACGATTTCTGGGTTCAACCCCCGAAGTTTCTGGTCTAATGGGTGTGGGGTGGGGCCTGGGACTCTGCATTTCTAACCAGTTCCCAGAGGATGCTGAAGCCCCTAGTCCAGGGACCACAAACTGAGGACCGCCACCCTGGGGGGCTGGTGGGGGTGTGGACTTCTCATTCCAGGTGCAGTGGGGAGTAGGCTTTAGCTGCTAGGAGGCTTAAGGGTTCATCATTTGGAGTGAAGGCGACAAAAAGCAATTTCTAGGAGGGAAGGTCTATAATTTAGCGCTTGGCATGGTGGCTTGCAAGCTATTGGCCAGAGCAGCAATCATGGACACAGAAGGCCAAACCCCAGCAGCTCTCGTGTCCACGCACTTGGCCTCGAAATGAGTTCTCACATCACCTGGGGATGGAGATGGAAGGAAGGATGCCTCGGAAATCTGTCAGGCTATGGCGTCTGTGGGAGATTCAGACTAAGGTTTGGTCTGAAAGTCTCAATTCTCCCTGCAGCTTCAAACTCGGATTGGCGAGAACATTCTGGACTTGAACAGTGGTTGGATGGTATTTAGGTCAAGAGCATGGCCTCTGCAGTTCCTCAGACCCGGGCTGAATCCATGTCTCCCATGTACTGTGTGTCTCTGGGGAAGGTATTGAGCCTCTCAGAGCCTCAGTTTCTTTATCTGTAAAATGGGGATAATAGTATCCACCTGATAGATTTGTTGTGGGGATTAAATGAGCTGATCACACCACCTGGTACACGGTATGCACTCAGTAAATGGTAGCTGTTATTATTTCTTTCTTAAAAGAGAGAAGGCTTGGTTTGTGAAGATATAAATTCTCTCAGGCCACTTCCCAGAATTCCAGACAGAGAAAGAAGGCTGGAGTGTGAGTCGTTACGGCTCCACCAGGAATCCCTGCACTCCTCAGTTTATTGATCTGTATAGAATGTGCAAAAGAATTGTCTCTGAATTGTTCAATGAATAACCGATCTCATAAAGTTATTTTCACAAAATAAAGTTTGAGAAAGCCTTCTAGAAACTTCTCGTAACTTAATAGTGGTATGAAAACCTAAGTTACTATTACAATTTTTCCATTAAAATTAAGATTGCCTAGAAATGTATGTTTGTTTTTTTTTTAAAGATCAAAGGAAGTACTCTGGCCACTTGCATTTTGTTCGAAATGGAGGCCTCTCTTTAAAACAGGAGCAGGCAGGAGCGACACCTCTTTCTTCATACATCTCTGTCAAGAGACCCAGCGGGATTCTGACTTGCCCCAGGGGGGCAGCCATACAGACTCCCTGGTCACATGGTCGGGTGGAATCCCTGTGATGTTCCTGCAGGACCTAGGGGCCTGGGACATCAGGAAAGTGAGCGGTTTGCCTGAAACTGTCACTTGGACAACAGCAAAGTCAGCTGCCACACGTGGTGTGTCCAGTCTTGGAGTCACTCTGACCACTTTCGTTGTTGAAGCTACTGCCTGTGGCCAGTCCTAGGGCTGAGGACCTCGGAGGACAGACCACTCACAAAAACACAAAAAGAAAACAGGAAACAGCAGTCAAACCGGGCGAAACCCACTTACCTGGTGAATGAATGAACAAGCAAACAAAAGAGAGAATTCAGAGCCATGAGACAGGAGCAGGATCCTAAACTGAATCAGGAACACAAGAATAAGCTGAACTTCCTCTTCCTATCCTTCCGACACCTGGACACACAATGCCTATCACCCAAGTTCATGGCATTATGTGGGAAGAGAAGGAATATTCCAATGACACGGTTTGGGGCCAGTGGTCCTTTCTCTTGGTCTTACAATGGTCTAAGGCTAGGACCAAACTCCTGGGCCAATCCAATGGCTTTGGCGTCTGGGTTTCCTGCAAGCGAGAAGGCCCCCAAGCACCCTCAGGGGGCAGCAGTGAGGGCCACGCACCTGAATGTGAAGAGAGTCCCCATGTCCAGCATCGACAGCAACTCCGCCTTCGACTTGGGGAAAGAGAGCCGGTAGCGCAGCGTCTCGAACGCGGGGACGATCATCGCTTTCTTGGTGTTGGCGAGGTCGAGCTGGATGACGGACTTCCTGGAACGAGAGGGCAGGGAGGGGGTTGGCATGGGCAGGTGGAGGAGAGAAAGCCCATCGGCCTCTCAGGTTGAAGACAGAAAAACCGAGGCCCAGGGCGGCCAAGCAGCTTGCTCAATCTCTCTCTGGAAGGCAGAGAACTGTCTCTGTGTCAGAAAACAGTCCTCCTGGAGAAAGAACAGAGGGCAGGCCGGACAGGAAGGCAGGGGGACCCTCCCTCCTTTTTGCAGTGCACGCCCTTGTCAGAACCAGGTACAGTAGGTGGGTCTCCAAGGCTTCACAGGGTGGGGACCACTAGGCTGGCCACGCAGGAGCAGCTAGATGTACATCTGATGAGAGCATCACCAAACTGGGCATTTCCAGGTCTCATCTCTGCTCCTCAACCCCTTGAATGCTCCAGACTCTGAGCCTTTAAAACTAGCCACATCCACCCCATGCAGCCAGCACCCAGTTGTGGTAGCACATGTACTAGTGGAAACTCCTCCATCCTCGTATTTACTCTTGCCTTTGAGCCTGGCCTGCTCTGCTCCTCTGAGACCCAGTGCCTTCCCCTCGGGATCTGTTTGCCAGTCCCAAGCTCTGTCGTCATCTGTTACAAAAGGAGAAAGGCCCAGAGATGGCCACAGAGAAGGAGGCATGTAACAAACACAGGCAGAAGGTGAATCCTGGCTCTGTGGCTTTATGTCTTGCCATACTAGGCAATTAATTTAGCTTCTCACTACCTCAGGTTTCTCCTCCCTAAAACAGAGCGATACTCTCTCTCTCTCTCTTGGAGGTGTTGCGAAGACTGAACGAGATAACACAAATACAGGTTGGCACACGTGGCACATGGCAGACTCATGGCAACAAATGGTCACTACTATACTGCAGTTCTGTCACTGTTCTCTGGCTTGATCCTTCAAAACCTCTTTTGGCCATGACCTTGGTACTCCATTCTGGCTTCCTTAGACCACTGACTCGAGGACTCAAGGCCAGCATGGGGAAACCTGTAATTTCTGAAATAGACAAAGCAGTCGCCCTTGGGGTCGTGTGAGGCCCTGGAAGGTGTTCTGCATAATACCGGAAGTGGCAGCACTCCATGGCAATACAACTGTATCACTGAAGTCACCTGACTCAACAGAGCTTTGAGATCACGCATAAGTGGGGACTAGGGCTGATCTGCAAAGAGTTGTCATGCTACCCGGAAGTGACTGTCAGCCTAGGCCAGGGTGGGATGAGAACAGAGTGGCAGTTGAGAAGGACATCAGCAGGGCTTGGTATCCACGAATGAAGAGGGGTAATCTGGACCAGGTCAGAGAAAGAACAGTCTCAGAAATGCCCTTGATTAAGGGGTCCCACTAGTTCCCAGTGGAGCGAGGACCGTTAAGAGGCAGACTGGAATTTGATGTCAGAATCCTCTGAGTTTCATTGTAGTTCACTCTTCATAATTATTCTTAAGTTAATTATCTACTAAGTGATACATGGCCCTTGTGTCACTATTTCCGGGGAGAGTCAGGAGGGGAGGACACCAAGATAGAATCTGGGTGAGCTATATACTTAGCCGGCAGGAGGACCTGAGGTTCGAGTCAGCCTGTTCTGGCCTGCATTCCCGTCTCTCTGATCAATGACTTCACAGTTTTCAAACCCCCGAGAGGTCCTCATCCACGGCCAGGCATTCTTTTTCATATAATCCCTCACTCGACATAGGCAGAGCTGGGGCTGGAAACAGAGTGAGAGGCTAGGAGGGCTAAACTATCAGTGGAATGGACAAGTGTATACACACAAATACACGACAGATACAGAGATCTAGAAACGTGGATGTCTCCACCTATAAAAGCCTCGAATTACTATCACCGTCATGGTTATTCTCGTAGCCACCTCTTCCAGTGCCCTGCTCAAAGCTAACTCCCCCTCTCATGGCCCCTGTACATCAGGGCAGCTCCCAGAGCTATGCAGCCTAGCCCTGCAGGGAGCCCCGGTCAGAACCGAGTGTGCAGAGGGAGACAGCTGGCTCAAGCTGAGCAAATCCATTTCTCACTTAGAAACCTGAACAGAGATGCAGAGACTTGGAAAACGTGGAGCCGACCTGTATTCATCTCAGGCAGCCATCTAGCAGCTTCTGAAATTCTGCTGCAGAGGGGTCCAGAGCTGCCTGGGGTAAGTATGGTCTCGAGTGTTGGTTTTTACAAATCCTGTGTTGATCTCATAAGATTTACCCCTCAATGTTTCTTTTTGTTTTGTCTTCCTTTCATTTTTTATTTTAATTAAGCCGCCTACGTCTGGTTTCTGTTGCCTGCAACCAAACGACCTTGACCACAGGGCAAGGCCGAGCGAGTGGAGCCGGTGAGCGGCATCCTTACCAAGAGAAGTCCTAGAAAGCCTTCTTTCCCTCTGTACAGAAAATATCGGTGCTTCCTGCAAACTCCCTTTAATCTCCTTGGAACACAAACTGCCACGAAAATGGATTTGTCACTAGATAGGTCCATTCCAGACTCAATAAAGTAGTTTCAGGGAGACGCCCCTGAGCATATCTGCTCACTTAGGTGGCAGTGAGAGCCTGAGCCTGCTGTCCTGTCTGTTCGGTACGTCCCACCTTGGCTGGGGCTTGCTGACCTCCTAGGGTTGTATAATTTGCTGCCACCACTTATCTGGAAAACCAGTCCTGCAGTGGATGGAGTGTTTCAAATGCAGAATCTCCTGGAAACTCCAGAGGGGCAGTCTGGTGAGGGGAGAGCCCAGAAACCTGAATTCTGGAGTCAGCCCTGACAAGCTGAGTGACTTTGGGTCGCTTCATTCATCCCTCTCAGATCATTAAATAAAGATTATTAAAATTGAAAATTTTGGAAGGCGGTCTGATATAGGAGCAGTCAGATGAACCTGGTTTTCTACCTCTGGCTCCACTGCTTGCCCTGGGCAAGTCTTTCTGTCCATTCTGAGTCTCAGAGTTCATGCTCTTGTTAAACATTTTGACAAAGGAAAGCACCAAAGCATGTGGAAGAGCTTGGTGTCACGCCTGGCATACACTGAACAGTGAATACGGGGTGGCTGTTGCCTAGGATGGTTCTTTGTATGTGTCAACTGGGCTAGGCTACAATGCCCAGCTGTTCGGTTGGAAATATGTCTAGTTGTTGCTGCAAAGTACTTTGTGACCAATGGACTTTGAAGAATGGCCCTCACCCTCACTGCAGGTGGGCCTCATCCAATCAGTTGAAGGCCTTCTTCAGAGCAAAAACTGAACTTTGCTGGGAAAAAAGGCATTCTGCCTCAAAATTATAACAGAAATTCTGCTTGCATTTCCAGACTATGGGCCTGTCCTATGGATTCAGACTTGCCAATCTCCATAATTCCTTAAAATAACTATCTAGCCATCCATCCATGCATCCATTCACCCAGCTGGTTCTGTTTCTCTGGAGAATCCTGATTGATACATTGTCCTTGCTTCTTGTCCAAAACCCTATAAAAAAATTCACAAACCTACTATATTTTTGGACTGAGTAACTCTTAAGAGAAACGTTGGGTATCTACTGAAGTAATTCATATCCCTGCTCATATAATGGAAAGCAGAGCAAATATACAAGTGATTTGGAGCCAGCCAAGTTCAAATTCTCTGTCACCCTCTCTTCCCATCTTGGGCACTATGCTCAAATTCTCCTGGTCACAGGTTCCCCATCTGAAAAATGGAGATGATAATGCTTATCTCTTGTCAATCAGGGTTGCTGTCAGGTTAAATCATTTTAGAGCCTGACAACTGATTAACAAATGAGTCTCCTCCCTCTTTCCTGGGTCAGTTCATGGGGGTGCGGGGGTGGTGGTGGGGAGGCAGCTATGGCAAGAAACAGAGAGAGCAGAGGACTCAGAAAAGGCAACAGATTGCTGACACCAGGACAGATTTCTGGCTTGCCAGCCCACTTGTCTATGGAAAGAATTTATTAGATCTCCGTCTCCAGCCAGCTGAGTCCTTCCTCATGTCAAAACCAGCTCAAGTGTTCCTGAAAGAGCACGTTCTCTCCTCCTAGTCGGTGGAGCTGACCAAGAGGAGGACTGTGAGCCGAGCAATGTCTATGTTTGGCGACCCCAGTCCCCTCTCCTGTGTCTCTTCCTCCTTTGGCCTCTCCTTTCAACTTACCCAAGCATGTACGCAGTTCATAGCCCGTGCTGCTCCCACCTGGTGGAACAGGTGAGCAGGGGAGGGAATGTGTGTGAGCACCTGGCTTCTGGTGCCAGCCGACAGGGTGGAGATGGCAGACTAGAGGCTCTTAGGAGGCTCAGCGTTAAGTCAAAAGAACAGCATGAAAGGACAGGCTGTTAGGTAGATGGGCTTCCTGGAGTTTAAAATGACCAGACCTCGACTGGTCCCAGAAGTTTATACCATGTACACACACAGGCACACTCACACCTTCCCTCTCTCCGGCTCTCTCTTTGATGGGAAAAATGTCTCAGAGAAATAAGAAAGAGGGATACACAGCACAGCTCTTATGACTTCACCCGATCGGGGTGAAGCGAGGCCTCTGGGGCCAGGCTGCTGAGGTTTGCGCCCTGGCCAATGACTTAACCTCTTGGGGATGATGATAGCAGCATGGATCTCAGAGGATGTTGTATGAGGACCAAATGATATAAAGAAAAATGAGAAAGCATAGCCGAGTTTAAATAGAGAGAAGAGGTTTTGGAATTATCTCCTGTTTGGGTCTGTCTATATTGTGGGGAGATGGAGGAGGGAGCAAACTCAGATGGCTGCAGGGCCAGGCCAGTGATGTGTGAGCTGGTGGGGACAGGGCAGGGGACGGGACCACTCGGGGGGCCATGCCCAGCATCTTTATGCTCTTTGACTCCAGCTGCACAGCTATGCATGGGTTTGCGTACAAATGTGGCCATGTATTCTGATGCTTTAAGAAAAGCCAACTAAAATTATTTTCAACATACTTGAGGGCTGGATCTCTCTCAGGGGATGCCAGTTTGAAGGGAGGCTGAATAGGGATAAAAAGAGCATAATCTTTTAAATCAGGTGATGCAGATCCTATCTTAACTCTATACTTCACTAATGGTGTCATCACGGGCAACTTTCTGAACTCTTGTTTCCTTATCTTAATGATATAAATACATCACAGTTTTGGTTATTAAGAGAACTGAGATGATATAATCATTCATTCATGAATATTTATGAAGCCAGACATGGATATCAGGTAGAGAGCTGCATGAACAGATACAACCTCTGTCTTCTCAGAGCTCGAAGTGCGGGGAGATAGAGCCAGGCTCTCTGATGCAGTCAGAGAACCTCCTGTCACTCAGCTGTGCTTTGACAAAGTAGCAGAAGTTAGCCAGTCAGGAGACAGGGTCCTAGGTATTTGCAAAGCTTTGGAAGTAAGAAAGCATGTAACGTTAGGTGAAGTGAATTTCTTAGAGCATGCCTGGTACATGTTAGGTGGTCAGTAAATGGTCATAAAAGTGCTTACATGTGTTCAGCATTCACTGCGCTAAGAGCTTTATATACATTATTCTTTAATCATCGCCACCTATAAGTTATGAGTATTCCCAGTTTACTGATGAAGATGTTAAAACTAAGAGGTTGAACAAACAGAGCTAGTAGCTGCTATCAACATCATCATCATCATTGTATTGACTTAGATGGCACCAGCTTAGAAATAACCTGGAATGACAAAAAATCATAGAATCTATTTGGGCCAAGTCTCTTAAGGTGGTGACTTTGCAGTTGGAGCAATGAGCTTCTCAGAACTCGTAGATCAGGCAGCTGGCAGGAGAGTGGTTGGAAATGGGAGGGAGGGAGAGGGCAGCAGGCTGCAGCCTGCTTGCTTATGCTTCTTAAACAGCAATCTCTTCCCGACGGCAGATCCTACCTCGTAGCAGCTGAGTGTGGCCGAGTCCAGTGCACAGGCAGTGTCTGAAGATGCACAGACATGTGCATTGACCTACTGGCTCCCTGAGCCTCCTACACTGGCAATTTCCTTTCTTTACCTCCCATGCACTTCTCAAACTACTATAGTCTGCCCCTGACTCCTTGGATCTGGCCCCGGCCAGCAATGTCACCCTCGTTGTCAAATCCAACAGACTTCTTCTGCATTCTTATCTTTCTTGACACCTCTCTGCATTTGGTGCTAAAGACTACTCCCTCTGTCCTTAGCTTGAGAACACTCCCCCGCCCAGAATTCTGGAGAGCGTCTCCCCACTCTCTCTGGCTTTGATCAGGGTTATTGCTTTGTGCATCAGCCCTGTGGATGCTGGTTGTCTCTACAAGGCACCTCTTGCTGTCTCTACTCCTTGGGCAGGGTGGGGAATCCACAAGCTCTGCCCACGTTAGCTTCTGCTCCTGAAACAGAACTGGCTGAGCCAACTTCCTTGTGGAAGTGCCACGAACAGCGAGGCTGATGCTGACAACGTGACAAACTGCTGGGAGCCATGGGGCGAAGGCATTTGGGCTGCTGTCGGAACACCAGGAGAGAATGAGCCTTGGATTTCCACGGCCCAGTCCACAGCGTCCGATGTCAGAGAGCTGTCCTTTCATCAAACCCGGGTTGTAAGGAATCCAAGTTCTCCTCGTACAGGTTCCCAGGGACTTACACGAAAGTTATGTTAAAAGGGGATGGGAGGAGGGGGGCTGCGCTGGAGTGTCCATCTGTTTCAGAAACCGCAACAGCATCACTCTTTTGCTGGAGGCTCTGTGAGCAGCCAACGAGAGGAGTGTGCCTCCCTGCACCTCCCTTGCTCACCTCTGCTGACCTAGATGTGTCCCTTTTGATGATGGGTCTGCATCTTCTTTGGAACTGGTTCATCCTGGGCTATTTCTGTCACTGGGGATGGCAAGTAGTGGCAGAGGTGATAAGATACCGGTTGCCTGCTTAGGTCCCTATCAGCTCCGCTGGGCTTGAGGTCAGGTGAGCCTTGTCTGAGGTTGTGTTTCTAACTCTGGCCCAGTTCTAGGCACACAGTAGGTACCCAATAAATGTAAAGGGAATCAATCTGTAGTTGTTGTATGTGGCAAAGAAGATGGTCCTGTGAAGGGTGCCTTTTGGGGAAAAAAAGAGCTGGGCTGTTTTGTAGTTCTGCCGCTCAAATACATAGGACCTTTAGACAAGTTTCTCTTCTGCGTTTTAATCTTCCCACTTGAATAATGGGAATTAGAGCACTTTTCATTGACAAAGTTGCCATAAAAAGATAACGTGCGTCGAGCGCCCAGCACAGTGCCTGGTGCACGGAGGGCACTTGTAAACAGGTGCTTCTTCCTTCCTGGGTCCTTCGCAGGCTGCCTGTGCATCTGTGCTGCTCACGGGAGGGATCTGCGCCGCTGGGGTGACCCCTGTTTTAAGAGAAAGCTGACGCTCGGGTCTGAGATCTGTCTATACTTCCCAGATTTCAGCTTATTGCTAGAACTAGTGGGAGTGGTGCAAAGTGAGCCAGCGAGGGAGCTGACAGATGGTGAGCAGCAGCGGTGCTGAAGTGGCCACGGATATAATACATCAGTGAGGGGCAAGGAAGGACGTCCACATATGCACGTGCGTGTGCGCGCGCATGTGCATGATTCAGGGAGGCTATGAGAAGGCCCGTTGTCTCTACCCGCCCTACACCCCGAAACGGCCTAGCTTCACTGGTTCTAGATGCAGGCACGGCTTTCATCCATGGCGTTGGCAAACGATCTGAATAACACCTCTGCCGGCTCAGCCACCTACCTCCGAGCAGACAGGAAGGAACAGAGGTGAGCTGTGCCTGTCTGCTCTGGTGACGGTGGAGGCACAGCCCACCCCAGCCCTTTCTGCACATCTCTGAACCGGACGCCAGGTAATAAATAAGGTTTGCTCGGATGCTATCACAGTTGCCTTGGAAATGAGTTCCTGGAAGACGGGCTGTCAGGAGGTGTGTGGGGACAATAGCCGGGACTGGCAAACGAGAGAGAGAGGGCGGCCCACAGAACGTGAAAACGGAAAACACACACATAGTGGAGGAGGTCAGAGGTGCTCAGTCATCTGGAGCGCCCGGCAAGGGCTGTGCTCCTAAATTGATGGCATTAACGTGTCCAGAGGGACAGCCTGTCCGTCAGGGTGGGGAAGGAGATAAAGAGAAGCTGAGCATGAGCTCTGGGGGTAAATTAAAAGAGAGGAAAAAAAAGGTATAGTTTATGGTGTCACGCTCTGTGCTAGGGACTCTGTATTTATTACCTTATGTAATTCTCAACATCCCTATTCACCCCTCTTTAATTACCCCATTGTCCTGATGTTTTACTGCTAGAGGCCACAGACAGCTAAGCATCGGGGAGCACTTTCTCTGCACTTGGCACGGTGTTACGTGCTGGCTGGGGGTCTCGGGAGGGGGCGGGCGTAACTCCAAGATTAGGAAGATAGCTCTGGGCACAAAGCCCGGATTCTGGCCCTACCTGGACACTCCTGAGCAGGTTACATGTTTGTGCCACTGTTCTCTCCTCTGCGAGCTGCAGATACTACTGGGACCTGGGCTGTGGGGTTTGGTGAGGATTAAATGGATTGTCTCGTGGAGAGGTTATGACAGTTTTCCAATGCATAGAGTGCACTTGATAAACACCATCTGTGATGATGATCATGGCCATCATGATGATGATAGAGATGGGCCCATCAGGCAATTGGATCTATAAACAGGGTAAGCATAGAACGCTGTGGGATGAGCCTAGGATAAGCTAGCTGTGCCTGTGGGCTTGTTACTTAAGCTAAACAACCTTATCTATACAATGAATTGTGAGGTTAAATGACAAAATACATGCGAAAGGGCTTGTAACAGTGCCTGGCACATAGTAAGTGCTCAATAAATGTTAAATGTTCTATATAGTGCAATTAAGATGATACACTGACCTAAGGAAATGCCACCTGGTAATGTCCCTTGGCAGGCAGCCAGCTGGTGTCACTTCTACTGGCCTCGTTCAAATTCCTCCACTCATTCAACAAGTATTTACAGAGAGGCCATTATATGCCAGGGGCAATGTGATGAGAGACCCCGGAAAGAACAAAATACAACTGAAATCTGTCATTCCTGTGCACTGTCAGAACAAGGTCTCTGCCCGGGGTGGCACTTTTGTCCCCTAGAAAGCCAAGGCAACATCTGCAGAGCAAAGCAGAGCTGCCCTCAGCTTCAGGCCTTGCACCAAGATGAGGATTCTGCAGGGTCAGTGAAAGAGGCGAGGAACCGGCCGGTCTCGTGGATGTGTTACATTCCCAGCTGAGGGGAACTGAGGGCAGCTGTTCCCACCTCTGCTCCCTCCGTTATTCTAGAACATTCCTTAAATGTTCCATGATATTTCATGCCTTTACACATATGAGTCCTTCAAGCCTGAACTCAACTCTCGTCTCTCTTCGAGGCCTGCCCGGCCCACCCACACGGGGTTACCTGCCTGCGAGCCTGAGCTCCTAGGTCTGTTATCTCTGTATCCATATGGATCACAAGAAGAGAAACAGCGCCACCCCCCACTGTGATGCCCCCCAAATGGGGGAAGGGAGCAGGACCCTGGCTGCTCTGCTCACTGTGACAGCCCCGGCGTCTGGAACGGTGTCTGGCCACAATGGGCACGCGAGGCATATATTCATGCCATTTTGGCAGGTGTTTTCAAATACTGTTCTACTTAACCTTCTCAGGGTCTTAACAAAGAAGAAATGATGTGATCCCTCTTTCACAGATGAGGAAAGTCAGAGAAGCTAAGTACTCTTCCCAAGGTCAAGTGAGTGAGGAGTAAGAGTGCTCTGCACTAAATGCAGGTCTGAACATGCAGCGCACTGCCTGGCACATAGTAGGTGCTCACTAAATATTTTCTAAGTATATACTTTCTCATTTTATAAGAAAGAAAACTGAGATGGTTATACGAAGTGACCGGAGCTGTACTCAAGGTGGCAGGGTTGGCAACAGTTGAGGGTGGGGGCGGACGCCTGGCAAACAAGTCCAGTACTGAGTCCAGTGAGTATGCCACATGACAGAAAATTCTCTCTTGTTGAGTGCCTACTATACCCCCACAAGAGGCTATTATTAGTCCCTTTGTTAACTGAGGACATAGAGAGTTGGGGAGACGAAGTAAGCTTCTCTAAGTCACATACTACTTGATATGTGTGCCAGAACCTGAATTCAAAAGCAGGTCTGCCGTGCCTCACTGAATTTCACTTGACATTTCTGGAATCGAGAGTGAAAGCTGCACATTGCTAAGCTCATTCTTTAGAAGAAAAAGTGAAAGGGTGGGAGAGAGACTTTAGTGAACCTCTGTAGCTATGTCCATGCATAGAACTGATTTAATTACTTTCCAATGGATCTGTTTGCTTTTGCTGTAGTATTAGCTGGTTGCTAAGCAACTGCTCAGGGAGCTAGGAAGCTGAACTTTTTCTGGTACCCAAGCAGGCCCCCAAAAAGGGTGACATGAGTTAGTGTTTGAGGGGGGATCCAACGAGAGGGCTGCCGATCAGCCTGCTCTGGTGTCCGGGGGTTTCAGAGTGATCTGGCTCTTTCCATCAGTGAGCAGGCTGTCACAGAGGGAAGGCCACCTTCCTCGTCTGACACTGAGATTTAACCTCTCTGGCACCTCGGTTTGGTCACCTGTAATAACGCCTCATGGAGAAGAGGGAAGAATAGGGAAGAATACAGGTGATAGAGTTGCTGGTACACAGTAAGGGCTCGATAAATTAAAACTATCATCATTTAAATATTCATAGTTTAACAGCGTTTGGTTAGAGCATTTTGTTGGAAGAAGTCTATGCTGAAGACGTCAGTCTCTAGAAGGGTCCACTGGCCATTTGGGGTCCACGGCCGCGTCAGTAAACAATACCCTTAACCCCATCCCAAACCAATGCTACGTCACAGGTCACAAAATACATCTACTTTTAGTGTTTGCATCAGAAACAAATCCATCCCACTCCCTGGAAAAAGTATTCCTTAAGCCAATGGCAAGCCAATACGTTTATCTTCGTATGAGAAGGACGGTGTCTGCTTATTTGGGGCTTCTGATTGAATCATATTCCTTCCTAGTTCTCAAAATTCTGGTGCCTAGGAATTACCTAGGTCAGAGGTCTAGTGGTGTGGAGTTGGAGTGGGAGGTACCATCCAGCCTGAAGACATGTTGGTCTGGCTCTACAGTGGTTTTTTTTTTTTTTTAAATTAGTTGTCAACATTAAAAATTAAAGCACATCATCAACATCTAGATTTCTAGCCCCTCTTGGAAAACATGAAGCTCTTCGCCCTGCCCTCTGCTTCCAAACCGGAGTGGAGAGATGCCGGCTGCCTGAACGGGGCCCGTGGTCTCCCTAGCGAATGACACGCAGCATTCTTAGCTCCTTTAGGCCAAGCTCATGGCCGCTGTGAACATCTGAGTTTGTTGACTCCTGATATAAGTCTATTCTTTCATTTTACAATAAAGAAACAGCATGAAGAGAATTGCTGAAAGGCACGCAGTTCACTATGGCACAGAGTGTGAGCTGGAGCAAGGATTCTGGGGTCTTAGCCAGTGCCCCATCTACCATAACACTCAAAGTCAATGCCACGATATCCTCCTCCGTACAGAAAGGACATGGGCACAGCCAATCAATCGAGAGGAGCCAGCAAGAGCAACACGCCAAAAGCAGGCTGGACTTCCAGGTGGTACCAGCCTCTCATGGGGTGACATCTGAGAGAGCTTCCCTTTCAGAGTCCAGATACTTTTGTAGACAGGTATTGATTTCAGCTGCCGAATCTCTCCCTGGTCTGTCTACTCGTCTCTGCTGCTACTTCTGATTCCGTTGCCTCCATCATCTCTCGCCTGGACTAATGCAGCAGCCCCCTAACTCATCTCACTTCCTCTGGTCCTCCTGATCGTGAGCCTTCCGTGATGCAACCACAATGCTCTTCCGTGCGTGCACGCATAGTCACGTCATTCTCTCAGCGACTTCCCATTGCCCTCTGCCCCACGAAATCCAAATTCCTTAGCATATTGTATGAGAAGTACCGCGGGTCCATCCTGGCCTACATGCCTGACCACGTCAACAACAGATCTCTGCATCTAGCTGGGACGTTGCCATGTCTACTGGTTAACTCCAGCTCAGCCTTCAGGCGTCTGCTCACATCTAACTTCTTCAGGACCAACTTCCCTAAGCTCCTTCCACCCTCAGCTCAGGTTAATAACACGTGGACACCCCATCGCAGTACCTAAAGAACTCGTATCTTTACTTTAACTGTTTTTATTTTCTTCTTTCTATAAGCTCTGCGATTCATAGTTCCTATCTGTATGGTTCGCAGATAGGTGAGCACATAGTAGGTGCCTTATAAATGTTTACCTACCAAGTGAACGAAAAGATGAATAGATACCATGGATGGAGGAGAAGAAAATACAGGACGATCACACTATCTTTCCAGTCTAGGTGGGCAAGGCACTGCATCTCTCTCTCTGGTCTCGACTTCTACATATGCACTAAATGAAGACCAGGCAAGATCATTTTTATTCTGAACTCAGTGCCCCTGGACTTCTACAGGGCCCATGAAGACTGGAGTGGAGATTCAGAACAACGTGCAATATTTTAGAACCGCTGAACCACACACACCGTGGTAAGGTGGCTAAGGCCAAGCAAAATGTCAGGTGACTCTGCATTAAGAAAATGTTAATTAACGGGCACACCGGGCACCTCGCACTGAGTAAGGTCTTGATTAGTGTTTGGTAACACATTTGGTCACTACAACACAGGAAGATAATGTAAAAACGTCATCTGCTCATGCGTGATGTTTTTCACAATATGATGCCATGAGGTAAAATAATAAATTAGTGCTTGGGTGGGGAGAGTGAGAACTCAGACTCTTAAGATAGGGTCAGTTCACTCTTCCTGTGGAAGGGCCCCAGAAGAAAGGACGCTGGGCCTCTCTCTTCTTGGTCAAGGTGTTCCCGGCCCCGCCATCTGTTCCTTTGGGAACTCTGCCTGACATCTGGAGCCTGTCATCCTGCAAACTGAGAGGCTTCAGAAGCTACAGGAATTGAGCAGAAAGCCCTGTCTGGCCACACGGGGGCGCCCTCACCCCACACTGGGATTCGAGGCCCAGATGGAGCAGGAGCAGGCCAGCAAGCTCCCTTCCTAGGGCTGGGGTCAGGGGTAGGGGTAAGGGGTGGGGGGGTGTGACGAGGATGGGGGGGTCAAAAACTGGGGCTCACAGGGCTCTGTGCCACAGCCTGTGCTCTTTGGGACCACGCCTGCCACCCTCGCTGAGAGAGGGTTATGTGCCCTGGGGTCCCTCACGCTGCCATTCTTACCAGAGAAAGGCTGAAGGGGTTCCCCCTGTTCACAGGGAACCCCCAAGAGAACCCTGGAAGCCCAGTTCAGAAAGTGGACAGAGAACTCAGCTGCCTTGCGTAGAGAGAGCAGGGCAGGGGGGATTGTGGGAGGCGTCCACATCACACCTATGCTCTCGCTTCAGCACAAAAAGTTTCCACTCTTGGAAGTTGTGTTAAGACTGAGAGACGGAGCAGTAAAAGGGGCGTCACCATGCCTGCCTTTTGGATTTGGTGTGTGGATCTAGCAGGATAATTAATACCTCTCATGGTACCTGGATGCAGGTAAGCACTCACTCGGTAGCGGAGATAATTCATGCTGACAAATGACAGTAATAAAGAACGTTAATGCCTGTCCATTTTACCCCTGTGACTCTGGTTTTCTCATGTGGGGACTTCAGGGCTATATGAATTCTACAGTCCTACTCAGTTCAGATAGTTCTGCTATAACGCATGTCAGCCCCACATAGCCATCCAAGTCTTTCACGAGGCAGGTGCTTTCTCCAGCCCTGGGACACCTGCTCCTCTGTGTGGCGAGAGCTGGGAAGGGTCACTGGAGAGCCAGAGAGCCAGCTGTGATGGTGAGTGAGCCCGGGGCCTGGGGCGCATCTCATGAGAAGCCCTGCGGGACCCGCCCTGGCTCACGGACTGGCCATGCTGTGCCCCCAGCTCCCCCTCCACCTGGTGTGTGACCTTGGGCTGATGGATTACAGTCTCTCTCCTGCGGTCTCCAGTGGGGAAACGAAGGTGATATTAGTACACCCGTGGCAGGGACGGGAGGGGGTGGGGATGAAATCCTACTTGTCAATCACACAGAACAGTGCCTGGCGCCCAGCCAGCCAGCACTCTCCCTTTGATCTGTTTCACAGAATAGGTAGGGATCTTTTTAGAATGGTTAGAACGAACACTGTCTGACCTGTAAGTGGATGACAAGAGTGATGCTCCCTAGAGCAAGCTATGCCACTAACATTTCATGAGGGAAACTGGGGTTCAAATCCGTTCGTAAGAAAAATGAAGATGCTGGATTGCCTCTCGGCGCCCCTGGACCCAGCAGTGGGGCGTTCTACCCCTGGGTGGACGTGGGCAGGTCCCGGCCCCTTTCTGGGGGTCAGCTGCCCCATCTGTGAGTGGAAAGTGCTGGACGCAATGACGGCCCCAGGGGGCGTTCCGGTCCCGGCAGGTGCGCGCCTGTGTCCCACGGGCCCTCACCTGAGGTACTCATAGAGCCCGTACATGGGCAGGAAGTCGATGTCGGACAGGAACATGTAGGGCGTGCCCACGTGCTTCATGGCCACGTTACGCAGCAGGTTCACGGGGTAGAACTGGCCCTCCTTGTACACGACGTGGTAAGCCACGTTGCGGCGGCTCATGAGCACCTCGGAGCCCTGGGCGTAGCGCAGGAACTGCTGGGCCTCGGCGTCTGACAGGTAGAGGGCCAGGCTGACGGGCCCCTCCCAGTGCTTGCAGATGGCCTCCAGCATCTGGAGCCTGGAAGAGACAGGGAAGGTGAGCCGTATCCCAGCATCATTCACCTGGCCTCCTGAGGTGGGGGGTGAACTCTACCGCCATGGACGCTTGGTCAACTGGCCTGAATCTTAATCACTGTGGCATGATGGCAAGTCACCAAACCTCAGCTCCTTTATCCATCACATGGGAATGCAAACACTTACCTTGCTGGTTCTGGTCTTTGTCTGCTTCCAACTGAATGAGTGATATTAGAGAGTCACACGCCACCACAAGCCTTCTCTTTTCAGATTATGGGGAAGATTATATTAAATGATCTAAAGATCCCCTTCTAACTCAAAATTCCTATTCCTCTTCTCTCTCGGCAAAGGTAAACAGCTCTACTGACCTCCTGGAGGAGTGATAATTTAGCCAGACAGAGGCTATGAGTTACAAGGAGCATTAAAACAAGCAGTAAAAACAAGAGCAATAAGAACTACAATTACTCGACTCATTTCTATGTCCCAGGCACCTTCCAGAATTCTCCCGACCACCCTGTGCACCAGCTGTCCTTCTCCCCATTTTCCTGATGAAGGAATTGAGGCTCCAGATGTCCAGTCTGCTTTAATGTTTAGACTTGGAGCAGACACGGGTAGACAGGGCTTTGGAGACAGTGGGAAAAAATACTGAGTGTTTGGCAAAAGGAATTAAAAAAAAAAAAACAACATACGCTTGAATGTTGGGGACAAAAGTGTGCCTGAGGTGATGCCATCTTCATTTTTCAGAGTCCTTAGTGTCCCCCAGGCCATAGCCATTTTGTGGGACTACCCAAGAAGCACCAGCCAAGGAGAGTGGGAGAAGAGAGAAAACAAAAAAAAAAAAAAAAAAAAAAAAAACCACACAGGGGCTTCTGACAGAGAGGGCTCTGCCAAAATGTTTGAATAGAAATCTATAAAGGTAGTTTTTCTTTCCCCAAAGGCATTCAAGTGCCTGCTACAGAAAATCTATGGTTAAGAAATGGCAAAAGCCTATTTAAAGTTTTTCTCTACCCAGCAAGAGGTACATAATCAGCAGTCTCTCTCTCTCAGTCTGAATGCCCACTTTATTCGGACAATTACCAGAAAATAGATTTCATGCATTTCTATGCTTCTAAACAAAAGAAAACGGGCACACCTATTTTGTGTCAATGGATTTCTCAAAGGACGTTCAGAGTTTCCTCTGGGTAATTCTGTGAATTGGTATTGCCTGGATTTGCGTCCTCTTTCTCTTTGGAGGATTAAGATATTCATCAGGGTAAAATGCCCTCCGCTTCTCATACTTTATGACACTAGCTAATCAAATTGACCAGAGCCGGTTTTTTAAAAGAGGCAGTACATTCTCTACACTGCCTGATCTCGCTGAAATTTGCATTCGGCCTCTGCTGCAGGCCCTGGTCTCCGCTGGGCTCTGCGCATCTGGGGTTTTCAATTATCCCACCTGCACCTCGGTTTTATGTTCTGCAAAAGCGGGGCCTCTGTACCTGGAAGGGAGGTGTTTGTTCAAATCCTTTGAAATCTAGGGAGTCGAGGGCAAGACTAATTTCTACTTTGTGGATATAAATGCTGCTAGAGGGGGTAGGAGGTGGGAGGTATGTGTGCGTGGGTGAGAAGAGAGGCCAGCTTCTGCTGTGGATTCTCCCTCTGATTTGGTGTTTGACTCCGTGTCTGAGTTTTCCAAGCAGGGGGACAAGTCCCTCCTGGAACAACCCTTCTTCTGAGCTCTGAGGAGCTGAGAGTAAAAACAGAGACACAAAATACCTAAGGTTCTCTCTCAGGAGAAAGATGCTGCTGGTGTGACAAACATCACATCCATGTGGGCATTATAGGAAATTGGGCCAGATGTTCTGTGGAACCTCAGAGAACTAACGATGACACAGCCCACTACTGTTTCTCTGCCACCGGCCCCTCTCTCTCCAACCTCTTCTCTCTTAGAACCAAGCTTTCTGCCAGGATCTGAACAACAGTGACAGACTGAGGTTTATCATAATGATGTCAACATATAAAAGGTGATAATAATACAATCAGTCTGTATCATTTATCTGTCGCTTATAGTGGGTCAGCCCCATTTTAACTGCTATCACATGTAACATTCATTTGTAACTCTGCGAAGTTGAGATTCTCAGCACTTTTACACAGGCAAGGGAGCTCAAGGACGTGAAGTGACTTCTTTTGAGTCACGTAGCAACAGAGTGAGGAAGCTCAAGGATTCACACCTTGGCCTGTCTGACCCTAACACCCAGGATCCAAATCATCATTCAATAGGGACTGGTGTTAAGCTGAGATAAATGTCCCCCTTGTGTCGTCTTCTCCTCATTGCCTGTTTCCTCAAACGAGAATATGTTCTTCCTTTGGCGTCCACTTCTCTCTATTCCTTCCTTCGCCTCCATCCCTCAGAGACCCAGCATACGCTCCTGACCCCTCCACGTTTCTGCCCACATCTGTTCCCCAGCTTCGTCCCTGTGCAGCTCTTGCTGATGAAAAGCTCTGGGCCGAGTCTTTCTTTGGTCAATCACATAGGAAAATAAAGTACCTGGCCGAGTGGGGACCTGGGCCAATGGACAATGTCTCAAGAGACAAAGATGACTTCTACAACTACGGAACTGTCAGCTTGGAAGGAATCTCTGAGGTTGTTTTAGTCTGGTTATACCATTTGTATGATGAAAGAGCTCAGCCTCAGGGAGAGGCATAACGTATGAGGAACATGTGATGAATGAGTGACAAGGACCCACAGTCCCGCCTCTGTGTCCCACGATTTCCTCCAGTTCCCCACAGAGCCCACCTTTACTCCATGCTGGGACGAGGAGGAAAAGGCTCAGGAATGGCCAGAGAGATGTCTGGCAGATCTAGAAGTAGCCAGGGGTTACCCCCTGGGTGTCCTCCTGTGACAGGAAGCCTCACAGTGTGTGCAGGGACCAGGGATCAGGCAGGAAGATGGCTGGGACGGGAACCTGAAAGACCAGGTTAGATGAAATTCTAGAATGTCAGCTGGTTTGAACAGTCCAGGCAGGTGTCACTCAGCCTCTCCTGGAAAGGGGAACTCACTCCCTACAAAGTTCCAATCTGATACATTGGAGCCAGGCGGGCTGCATGGTGCAAAGCTGTGACTGTGGGTTCTGGGGTCAGACACACCTGGCTTTGAACTCTGAGCTGTGTCGGTATCCCTGACGATGCTTCTCTGAGCCTCCATTTCCACACATGCCTACTGGGGATAATAACACCTTTATAGATTATGAAACGGCTGCAGATCATTCCTCTCCCTCCATCCACACCCTTTGGTCATACACTGCCACACTGATTCCGGGCTGGCCCCGTGACTTGCTTTGATCCATGGGACATGAGCAAACAGGACACAAGTAAGAAAGTGAAAAAGTGCTTGTCTATGGGTCTTGTCCCTAGCCGCCCTTGGAACCTCGGTACTGTGAGACCGTGTGAACAAGCCTACTGATGGTACCACCGTATGGTGTCTGGTACAAAGGAGGATGCGATAGCTCTGATTTCCTCCTTATGTTCCATTTCTGCCTTTCACACATACATTCATCTTCTGGATATTTACTGATTATCTACAATGTGCAGGCAACATGTTAGGCCCTGGAATGAAAGAGAAAGACAAGGTTCCTGCAATTCTGGAGTTCTTCTCCAGAGTGTTGGGGGTGGGGGGAGCAAACCAAGAAAAAAATCAGGGCGAACTAAAGGCCAGAGGAGTGGACAAAGATAGCTGTGCGGGCTTGCCAGGAAGGCCTGCTGGAGAGGTGACGTCTGAGACCTTGATCGTGAGAAGGATCTGGCCTTAGCAAAGTCTGGGAGAAAAGTTGGCAGAACGAGGAAACAGTCCTTGGGATAAACCTGGGCTGAGCATGCTCCGGTGCTAAGGGGCCAGCGAGGACGGAACACGGGCGAGTGAGGAACAGGAGGAGAGGCTGGGCAGGGACAGGTGGCAGGGCACAGAGGACACTGATGGCTGTGGTGGGCAGCCATACTGCTATTCTAAATGCCACGAGAAATCATCGGTTTTGATGATGTCACCTGATACGTATTTTCAAAAGATCACTCTGGCTGTTACACAGATAAAGAATTACCTTTCACTCTTCAGACTCGCGCATGCTTAGGATCGCCTGGGAGGTTTATTACCACCCAGATTTCTGGGCCCCGACTCTAGAGATTCCAATTTGGTCAGAGTGGGGTAGGGCCTGAGAAGCTGTATGTCTAACAAGCTCCCAGGTGACACTGTGCTGTCAGTTGGAACAGCAGGTCTCTCAGAGAGCCCTGTCAGTTCAGTTAATGTTCCCTTTCCTCCACTGGCAGAAAACGGAGACGAGACCCATCAGCCACAAATCCCCTGAAACCATACGTAGCACTTCAACCACTGTGTCAAAGCCACGGCAGAGATCAGGTGTCTCCTGGCCAGGCGGCGAGGATGCTGTGAGCAGGGGCCCTCCCGGTCAGCCCACTGTCCTCTCGACCACTCTCGTCTGCTGCCAGGAGGGGTGGGGGCGTGAGTCTCAGAGCAGCTGGGAGAGGAGCAGACCTGCCAGCTCCACAGCTGTGCCTGGCGTGTTCATGCTTTCTGAACTGAATTCTGGAGTGAGCAGGGCTGGGGAGCCGGCACGCCGCCTCCCCTAATTCGCTGTGGCATTCACGTAGGGCCTACTTCTGACTCAAAGGTTTACAAACACACCCGAAATGTTTCTTAAATTAAAAATCAATCCAACAGGCACCAGTCGGCCTGCTGCATCGTAATAGGCTGTCTGGAGCAGGAGGAGGAATTTCTGCCATCTTCACCAGCTCGTGGGACCGCTTCGTGATTTCTGCTTATGTCCCGCTAGGCTTCCTTCGGTAGGATGCAGAATTCCTGGGGTCCTCTGAGGTACCACCGGGATGGTGGTATTTGTCACCATGCATTCGGGGGCATATGTGTCTGCCGTGCTGGGGGATGTGTGTGGTCTGAAGGGAATGCCTCAGTGGTTAGTGTTTGCAGTAGATGTGAGAGGTGGCAGGGTTTTCTTGGGAACAGGCTGGGAAGGAAGGTCCGTGGGTCACCTGCACCTGGGCCCGGGGGTGGAGGTTGCTTCTGGCTAACTGTTGGCGGAGGGGCTCTGTTTGGCCTGTATTCTTTTGTTGATAACAAGTGTATACAGAAGGACAGATTTGGATTGTTAATAATTATGAGAAGGGAAATGAACTTTTGTTGCATACCTGATACTCGCTGGGAACGTTCCAGCCTCTTATTTTATATAAAACTCAGACAGCAGTCTGTGAACCTGACACTATTACTTCCACTTCATACATAGGTAAAGGGAGGCTCAAAAACCCTAAGTAACTTGCCCGATTCACATAGACAGCAACTGGTACAACTGACCTTGGAACCCAGCAGTTTGTTTGTCTCTCTCTTTTTCTCCATCACCTCACCTCTCCTAAGTACCTGCCACATGTAGATGCTGCGGTCAGAGTGCTCAGATCTAGCAACTATGTGCCCAAGGCTTTCACAGAGTTTCTCATCCAATCCTAACGAGGACCCATGAGGCAAATATTTCTAACCTTCTATAGAAGGAGAAACATATGCAAGAGTGTCAAGTGATTTGCTCACTTGGCCATAACAGGTCACCTGGCGGGGAGTAAAGAAGTTGGTGTGATGTAAGCCCAGAACTCCTTGCAAGTCTAGTGTCCCTTTGTGTAATGCCACAGATATTAAGATTTTGGTCACTAGTGCTGGCATCATTTAGGGAGCCTCTGAATGGATGACTGGGCTAAGTTCTGGGCATGCCTAATCTCATCTGATCTTTACAACAACCTTAGGGGGTAACTATGATAATTATCATTCTTAGATTACAGATGAGGAAACTGAGGGTTAGAGAGAGTAAGTGATTTGTCCAAGGGTCAAACTCAAGAAGCGGCAGAGCCACCAAGACCTGACAGTGTCTGACTCTAGGGACCAAGTTATTCTCTGTTGAGCCACCTTTCACTCTGATTAGAAAGTGTATCAAATTTCTCTCTTTCGTTTTCTTCTGAGTTTGTTGGTAGCTACTGGCTACTAATCTTGATTCGAAATACTCTTCTGATAAACTGAATACATTACTAGGAGGCGTGAATGTGGCAGAGGAAAATCAGGGATGCTGAGATGGGAACCTGGGGTTATCTGGAACTCACTCACCTGTGCAGATATAGCATCTAAGCTTCAGGTATCTCATCTGAGGGGCCTGAGGTGCATTTATGCTGCCTGGGGAACAGAAGACCAATCTCACCCATCGCTCGCTATGAATACCAAGAATTAGATTTTATTTTCACTTTAAATGCCATAGAGAAGAAGAAGAAAGTGAGGACTGCTATGGCCAGGTGAGTTAACTACTGCGCTGCTTAGCGAGGGAGAGTGCGGGCATCCAAACTGAGAGGTGGGTGAGAAGCCAAAAGGACATGAAATTCAAGGGTGACTACTCTGGGATGCTGGTCTAAGTCAGTCCCTCGTGGAGCCTCACTGGAAGCCTGACAGATTTGAGCCAGAAGAGCCAGCCACCTGCCCTGGCTGCCTCAAGGCCTTTTGGAATCTAGCCCCTGCCTACCTGGCCAAGTTGTTTGCTTGCCTCTTCCCTACTCTTGCACCTTAAGCTGAGCCACACTCTACTCTGTGTGTTCCCCAGTGGGCCCGGTGTCCTCTCTGTCCTGCATACCCCACCTTGGGGAGGCCCCTTCTCTCTGTGTGTGGCTCTGTCAGTTTGCTCAGCCTCCAACTCAGCGCAAATGACAGCTTCCCTTAGACACATTTGTGTTGTCTTTTCTCCATCCCCCACCAGGGTAGGGGTGCTCGTTCTGTGGGGGTCTCATGGAATCTCCCTACCGTTTCCTGTCTCCAGCAGGCAGAATTCTAAGCTGTGCCCCGTTGTACATGCCCTGAGTGCAGCCGGGACCTGGGCGTATCATGGAATATCGCTTCTGTGATGACATCTATAACACACTGGAGCGTTCACCTGCTGGCCTTGAAGAAGCAAGCTTCCCTGCCATGAGAGGACCACATGGCAAGACCTGAGGGTGACCCCAGGAGCTTAGAAGAACCCCAGCCAAAGGAACTGCAGTCTTAGAAGTGAATCCTGCCAAAACCCGAAAGAGCTTTGAAGTGGACCCCGAGTCCCACATGAGATCATGGCCCCAGCCAACACCTTGATTTCAGTCCTGAGCCCTTGCTAACACACCCAGACCCCTGACCCACAGAAACTGGTAAGACAATGAGTTTTTTAAGCCGCTAAATCTGTGCTAATTTGTTACACAACAAGAAAATGAATCCACTGCCTGAGGCCTGACTATACTACACACAAAGGCAGGAATAAGGTCTTATCCATATTCCCAGCCCCTCAAGAGTCTGCCTGGTACATGTAGTAAGTAAGAAGAGATGCTTCAGTAAGATCTGCTGAGTGATCGCATGAATTTGGAGGTGCGAAAACAGAGGCCATGAGAAGGGAAAGAACCTTGCTTGAGATCACACAGCAGGTCAAGATCAGAGCTGGTGCTACATCCTCTGTGCTTCTCCCTTTCCCCTTTGTCATTTTGTCTTTACCTGTTACCTGTTACGGTCAGCAATATCTGTGTTTGTGCACAGGGGTTCTGGAGGCTGGTGAATCTCTAGGAAACTAACCAATAAAGCTATTTAATTCCTCGAACCATCATGCGCTAACACGTGGTGGGCCTCAAAGCAAGTGATATGCTTCCATGAGTCATACTCCACGTGACTCATTCCCAGATGCTTCCAGATGCAAAGCTCCACTCACTCCCCAGTAACTCGACTTTATGCAAACCTTTTCATGTCTGCTTGTTCGTTCATTTGTCCTTCCCTCCTTCCCTTCTTTCCTTCCATCTTTCTTTCCTTCCTTCCTTCCTCCCTCCCTCCCTTCCTTTTGTTTCTTTCCTCCTTCTTTCATGACTAATAACAACTGACATTTATTGAACACTTAGTAAGTGTGCCAGGTACTGTTCTCAGCACTTTACAGGCAGTAAGTAATTTAATTCTCAAAATGACCCCACAGAATTGCATCTATACGCTGTCCAAACATATCCGAACTGGCTCAGAGACAGAATGCACTGATCAAACTCCTTTCCTGACTGTGGGAGCTGAGAGGGGATGACATGAAGGAAGCTGGGGCAAGGGCAGCTTTTGTATGCCACCTGTAAATTGAAGAGAAAACCCATCAACCGAGGTGGGAGAGAATGACCTTGGGGTTTTGAATTCATTCACGTCTTGACAGGGAGATGTTTTCAAAACCATAAGTTAGATCGAACAACTCTCTCTAAATTTCTTCAATAAATTCTCATGATGTTTAAAATAAAATCCAAACATTTTATGAGTTTCTAATGTTTTATCATCTTAATCTCAGCTAATTTCCTGTTGATCTCCTGTTATATTGCAGCCCAACTGGTCTTCTACAAGCTTTTTGAGTGTGCAAGCCCCTTCCCACCACAGGGCCTTTGCACCTGCTATTTCATCTGCCTGGATAACTCTTTCTCAGCAACTTGCATACCTGACTCCTTTTCTCATCTTAGGTCTCTGCAGAAATGTCCCCTCCTTAGAAAGACTTCACTCGATCACATGCTAAAGAAGGTCCCACTTGACATGATTACCAATCCTGGTTCCTCAAAGCACTTGCCACAATTATAATCGTTTTACTTAACTGTCTATTCTTGTTTATACACTAGCCTCATGTTCTCAATCCTGGCTGCACATTGCAAACTCAAAACAAGGCAAGGTCTCCCCCCTGCAAAGATTCCTACCTGCCTGGGCTGCAGTGGAGCCTCAACGTGAATTAGTTTTAAAAGCCCTCCAGGTGATTCAATGTAGCCCCAGCCAAGATCAAGAACCAGTGCATTAGACTGTGAGCCACATAAGAGCAAGGGTCATATCAGTACCACCTGGTAAAAGCTCAGTGGATGTTTGTTGCATCAATACACGCAGAAGGAACGAAATAGCAATAGCTTTCCAGTGGCGGCTATGGCTCCAGCCTATGAGTTTCCCTATAACGCACCCCCCTCTTTCCTTGAGGTAATCTGAGGAGAGCTCCATTTCCTAGAAGCAATCCTTCTCTTCATCCTCAAAACCACCACCACTACCACTAAAATATAAGAGCCCTCGGCTTTCAGTCCTGGGATGCGGGTGAGACGCCGGCCCTATAACATCAGGCTTCCACGTGCGTAACCTGTGAAGACCTCTCTCTCGTCTCCACTTGACCAGGAAATGAGCAGCAGTGAGGGGACTGCACGGGGGGCGGGGCCCGCCTGCCGTACCTATCCATGGAGAGCTGAGCGACCAGGGTGACATCCGTGTTGTCCGAAGCAGGCTCGTACTCATAGTGCAGGAAGTACAGGTGGGTCCGGTGGACCGTGAAACGCTCTCGCCGGAACTCATAACACAGGTCATCCTCATCCAGCTCGGAGAGCTGCTTCTGGAGCTGAAACACAGGAGAGGGGGCTTAGGAACAAAGGGAAAGCCCGGGGGGCACAGGGGCCTGCCCTCGTGCCCTGAATTTGTCACCACTGGACACCGCTGGCGGTCAAACACAGAAGGGCAGGCTCGCTGTTTTCATTTTCCTCTGCAGTTTTCGTTCAAATTTCAAAAAGGTGACAATGGACGGCAGCTCTGGCATTACTTCTTGAGCTGTGAGCAACAGCAGACGACTGCATTTATCGCTCCAGTTGTCCTTCTTCCCGATAGTCCCACCCTTTGTCATGTGACTTCCGGTGCCGCCTACTAAAGAGGCGGAGCCTACCCCCTGATGCTTCAGTCTGACCTGGGCTTGTGACTGGCTTGGGCTGATGGAATGGCCAGGAAGCTGCAATACCCCAATACCCAGACCAGGTCTCAAGAGGAAGGGCACGTTTGCCGCCCCTCCCCCAGTGCCGTGACGAAATGCCTCGGCCAGCCACCAGAGGGTGAGAGACGCCCAGAGTAGGGCACAGCCTCTCTGCTGCCCCAGACATAGAACCAGCCCAAGATCCAAGATCAGCAGAGCTGCCTGGATAAACACCACTGAGGCTTTATAGATCTGAAGCAACAGATAATAGATAGGGGTATCACTGGCATTTTGCGTGAGGTGCTTTTTCTTTATGTGAGCCTGTCCCATGTACCAGGGGATGGCTAGCCTCTTGGGCCCCAGCCCACTAAATGCCTGTAGCATTTTCCAGACAGCCAGGTTCAACTCCAAATGCATTCCTTTGTCTCTAAATGCTGCGTAGGGAACCACTGAGATCCAGCGATCTATGAGACATTCTCAGCTATCGAAAACTTTTAAGTGTTAAAAAGGATGTGATCAGGGATACTCTAGCTTTTCAAGTTCCCTTTGATGTCCTTGCCTTTTTAAAGGCTGCCATGTTGCCAACAGTATAAGGCCAAGAAACTGGAATTCTCATTCCACCTAAGATCCTATGAGTCAAGTGACCCCTCTGCCCTGCATAGTTAAACCCAGATGCTTGCAGACAATCATGCTCTCTGATCCACTGCTCCCCACGTGCTCTGTACTTGCACTAGTGATGTTCTCTGTGTTCCCCAGGCCTGCCTTTCCTGCCACACCTCCACATGTTCTTCCCCTTCTGCCACACCTTTCCTCCGCCCCACTCACTCTTCTCCATCTGGAGACCTTCTATTTACCTTTCAAGAGTCAGCACGGAGGGCACCTCTGCTGTGGGCCTTTTACCGACCCTGCCAGATAGAGCTGACCCATTTCCCCTCTGCCCTCCAAGAGCACTCAACCTGTAATTCTGCTGAAGTACTTGTTAGCTCGGATTGATGAGGTTGTGACGCTTCCCCATGGCCTCCAGCACCATGCCTGGTGCTTGACAGGTGCTCGATATTCCTGTGTTATATGCATGAGAAGTACCTGCTGCACACAGGGGACAGTGCTCTCTGTGACGCTAAGGCGTGGCCTCCCAATGTTCCTTCTGTGTCCTTAACGTTAGGCAGAGAAGGTGACCATCCTTGAACCATTATTTGTTCCAATATTTGCAGTTCAAGGGTCTGTGATGATGGAAAAGGTTTGGGACAGTGAACAACGAACAAGCATGTGCCAGGCTCTGATCACGGTGCCGGGTACATGTGATCCCATTTCCTTGGAGCCTCCCGTGGGGCACGTGTAGCCTCATTTTCCAGTTGAGAAAGCAGTTTTGAGATCTCGAGGTCACTTAGGCAGGTCAGACCTGGGTCTGTGTCCCTCCACCACTGGCTGCCTCTCCAGGAAAGATGCTCATTCAACAGAGGCCGAGGTTACTGGGTCTACACACTCCTGCCAGTATGATCTTAGGTGAGTTACATAACCCTTCTGAGCTTCAATTTCCACAACTATAAAATGGGGAATAATAACAGTAATAACAACCATAACTACCTGCGGATTGTGGGAAGATTCCAGAAACGCTGCGTATAAAGAGTGCAGTGTTTGAAGTGAGGTAAAGACACAGCTGACACTATTATCATGGTGGATATTATTACAATTTGGAGAGGGAGACACACACCTGGGCCCTGAAGACACCTAGGTGAGTGTTTCTGTCCTCAAACATCACCTGAAAGAGATGGCATGGCAAGGGTCTGGAGGGCAGGGAAGGCGGGGCTGGCTGAGCCCAGAAGTCCCCCTGTTTCATAAGTGTCAGAAACAGTCCCCATGTCTTTCTCCTGGAGGAATCCAAATACACCTAGAAACCAAAATGCCTCCTAGGAAGACACCTAACTAGCTGACATCCACCCTCCCCTTCTCACCCACACTGTAAAAGAACATAAGTAATGACTCCCCTTTAGAGAATAAACATCTGTAAAGTTCTTTGCAAAACCAAGTCTGTTTGGGGTGTGTGTGTATGTGTTTTGTGTTGTGCTTTTAATGTGTTGACAGCAATACATGGCTTCCAGTTCAATGAAGAGGGGTGGGGATGTGTGTGGGTGTGTGCGAATGTGTGTATGGCCAGGCACATGTGCGTGAAGAAAAGGATCCTTCTTTGGTGAGGCTTCAAAGAAGTTTATTTATCATGTGAGAAAGAAAATGAGTGGCCAGAACATGAGATATGCATGTGTGTGTATGTGTGGGGTTTCTCTTCCCCTCTGTGCACACACAGGCTCACGCCCTTGAGTTAAGGGGGAAAGGACATTCCAAGGTGCACGGCTCCAAGAGCCATTTTCTGAAAAGCACGCACACAGTGGACTCCTAAAGGCAGGAGCTATATCCCATTCATCTCCGAATCCCCTGACCCTAGGACATCTAGAGCACCCTGTACATTCAACAAGCCTGTAATAGACATACCCATAGCCATCGCATGATAAGAAAGGGAACAGAAACCAATACAAGTGCTATTGGAACATAACGTAGGGCCTGCCCTAGATGGGAGGGTCTACCAGCTCTCCCGGGGGATAAGCTGCCTGCCTCTATGAGCTTCGTGTCCTGGAGATGTGGTTCAGTAGCATCCACATCCCCGTGGCCATCTCAGTGTTTAAGGGGTAGGGACAAGGGTACATTGTTGTCTACCAACCACATTCAGTACTGTGGAAAGGACATCAGGTATGATGTCAGACATACGGTGTCAGCATCTATGAGACTCTGGACCAAGCAGAAGCCTTCCGTGAGCTTTAATTATCATCAACATGGTGGATGGCATCTTTGCTTAGCTAATATGGACTGAGCATGTGACAGATGTGTTCAGGTGCATTGCTTTATTAATTCGGTCCTTTGGCATACATCTCTGTTCTACAAAGGAGGAAACCGAGGCTCAGAAGCTTTCAGTACCCTACCAGTTACACAGCTAGAGAGAAGCAGTCTGGATTAAGAATCCAGTATTTGGACCTCAGATTATTGACCTTTTTACTACACAATTACTTCTCTCCCTGGAGATGGATGCGAGGATCAAATGAGCTGGTGGAAGATATAATGCTCCAAGAACAAAGCAGACCATAAGAATGTGTATGCGGTCTGGTCCCAATACAGCAGACAGATAGACAAACAAACAAAAACCCACATAGAGACGAGACCAAGGGGAACACATTACAGTGTTAAAGCTTTCCTCTGAGCGGTGGGTTTTATTGACTTCTTTCTGCTTTTCTGTATTTAACTAATTCCCTGCAATTTTCTGAACTAGGCAAATGCATATAAAAGTGCTTTGTAAACTGTAGAGTGCTACGCAAACCCTAGCAACGTTATTATGCGCCTTTTCAAATTCGAATCTAGGACTGCTTATGGCCCACTGCATGGCTGATGCTATCTCAAGGGGAAGACTCTGAGCAGCTTAAAAACTGCCTCCCTTTCACCCAGGATACTAGTAATTTCTCCAGGGAGACACCGATTTAGAGGGAGAGCTCTCATTAACAGGACTCGGATGCTACTGCACACTTGGGCCATGGGGAAGCAGGGGACTCCTGACAAGCAAGTCGCAGAAACAAAAAATAGATTTCTCCCGAGATAAAGTGCATTTGCTAAATTGCTTCTCTGGGCAGCCAGCTGAGGCGAAGGGAGATTTGGACTCCAGGGAAAATGGTCCTTTAAGCAGTTTGCATTTATTTCTTCTCATCCTTAAGGACAGTGGCCGAGATTGACCTCTGAGCTATAAGAGATGATGGCTGAGGGTTCAGAGGGCTTGGAAGTGTGAGCTGGGTCCTGGCCTAATGGACTTCTGTTCAGAGTCAGGAAAAATGAGAGAGAATGAGAGAGAGAGAGAGAGAGAGAGAGAGAGAGAGAGAGAGAGAGAGAGAGAGAGAGAGAGAGAGAGAGA
>PVKZ01002733.1:0-193089 GCA_004027375.1 Macroglossus sobrinus | reverse complement strand
TATATATATATCCTAATATTATATATAAATATAATAGGTACATAACAGTTGATAGAAAAATGCCAATAATTAAAAGAACAGAAATTCTGGGAAAGACCTTTTTTGTATTGAAAACACATTTAAGTATTACAAGAATCAGATTCAACAAAGTTATTTTAACCAATGCTAAAAAGCACCTAAAATGTTAATTGATGCCAATGTAGACACTTGATAAGTTAATGGAATATTATGAAAAGTTCTGGTGCATGTATATAAGTATTCTTAGATATATGCATATTGGTGACAAGTTTTCATCATATTTGATCAAATTGATCAAATTAAGGTGGAGTCTATATAATCTCAACATTGTATTTGTGAATTTCTCACCTACTTAAAAATTGACTAAAATTTATCATAACACAAGATAGGAAAAAGAATCTATCTTGTGTCAGATATAGGACCAAATTATGAATTGTCTTGAGGGCCAAATAGAGAACTTCAGCGTTAATGTTCTATATTCTTGAACAGAGCAAATGACTTAAAAATATTGTCCTTTCTGGTGAGGAAAAATTTTAGTGGCAAAGAATATAGGAGTTAGAATATCAGATATGGAACATTTATAATAATAGAAGTCATGAGATATAGTTTATTGAGTTACCTTGTTCCCAATGTTTTGATATATAATGTTAATTTTGGCCATGGTTCCAGATTTTGAAAAGTTTATTTGAAAAAAAAACTGTTTATTAAACAATTCATTTACCTTTTTTTCCCCTTAAATTTGACAACTACACACTGAGTTATAATTACAGGCCCCTCTAAAACCTAATGAATAAATAAAAAATGATACCAATAATTATATGATGATATGTAATTCACAGATGTAATTCATAAATAAAATTTCCATTAAACTTTTTTAAATACTGCTAATTGCCAGTAAATACCCATTTAAATCATCAAAGACTCAGAAGAACTTTGGTCTCCATGTTGGTAGCCACATGAATAAAGGTGAGGGCATGGATGACAGTGAAAGATTAAAGAAAGTCTGATTTTGAAATAAATGATCTTAAGAGAAAATTTAAAGAAAAAATTTAAAAAATAGAATATTAGTTCCTTAGAAAAACTTAAGCAATCTGGATGCAAATCCTAGCAAATGAGAGTTTATGAGATTAAAGTGATTTTGTTTTTTCATCATTACATTAATAAGAACTGACAACTAAAAAGCAGCTAATCAGAGTTTTGTTGCCAGAGATTAAGAAATAAATATTCCTCTAGGTATAATCATGTCAATGTTTCTGTTAAAAAATATTTATTGTCATGCAACCTAGTATAGCAACCATAATAACTGTGTAATAAATGTTTGGTTATGGTTTTGTGATGGACAGTATAGAAATTTAATTTAGACTAACTTTTAACAGATTGGTAATATTCAGTGCATAGCATTGCCTCTTGAATTATCTCAGAGTTGTTACAAAATTACTTCATTTTATTTCTTAGGATTGGAAATATTTTTAATATTTTGGGATTCATTGCCTCACCATTTTTGCCTTATGATCAAATTTTGACCTTTAGTCTTAACTTTTTACCTTTAGTTTGTGTAATCACTGCTTTGAAATATTGTCAGTTTTTGTTTCTGAGTATGTATGCATCTATTTTTATCTTCTAACTTTAGTTATTAATTAAAATAGATAGATAGAAAGCTATGGGCCCTCCTAGTTGAGGATATATATCATAATAAGCCCCTAATAAAAGGTGGGTGTGGAAGAAAAAGTTGTAAACTGTTGTATAGAACAATATAATTTAATTTGTCCTTGATCTTTAGTAAAATATTGTATGAAAACAAATACAATATTTTGTATGAAATAGTTATTGGAACACCCTAATGTAATAATCCTGATGTAGTTTTACCTTTAAAGATTATTATTGGGGTAAGAGGGAGGAAGGAGGTAGATGGGGTAAAAAAAAGATTATAAAGATTTATGAAGAAAATCACTTTTTTAATGATATGTTTGAAAATACTTTGAGTTTATTTTCTAAGTCCTTTTCACTGAATGAAACGAGCTATCTTTAGATTAATGTATAAAACATATTTTGTCAATTTATCTCACTATAATTATCTGTAGTATATTTTTTCAAGAAACAAAAGAGAAATAAATTTAAAAATAATAGTTTTTTTTTCCAAGAAAGAATATAATGAGGATTAGCTACACATGAAACATTTGCCAAATTTTCTTGCAAATGTTTTAAATTAACCTGAAGTGATTTCTCCTTAACAAAAAGTAACCTCCCACATATGAGTGATATCATGTGGTTTTCAACTTTTTCTGTCTGGCTCATATGTGGAATATAAACCTAAAAGCAACAAATGAACAGGACAAATAAACAAAGACTCATGGACATGGACAGTAGACTAGTGGTTAGGGGGTGTGGTGCGGGGCGAGTAGGTAGGTGAGGGAAGGGGAAGAGGGAGATAGATGGGATAAAAGGGGTCAAATATATAGTGACCGAAAGAAATATAACTATAGGAGGGGATCACGCAATGCCTTATTGTTAAATTATACACCTGAAACTTACTGTATTTGGTCAACCAATGCCACCAAAAAAATAATAATTAATTTGAAAAAATTAAAAATAAAAAAAGTAAACTCCCACCTACTAAAATTCTCTGAAACAAAGTTAGTGCCTCAAATGAGATGTTTTTATCCAACAGGTCAAAGAAAGGACTATTTCCATGTTCTCTAAATTATCTCTCCCATTAAGTTACACTTTTAGCACAAGTAAAGGAAGTTATTGTTGATTTACTTCATTATTTTAGACATTAAATTGCTTTCTTGGAATTTTCAAAATTGGCTAGTCTACTTTGAGATTAGTGATTGTAATGAACTCTTTATTTTGTTTCTCTAGGTGTTTTGATGCCATCTGTATATCGTTTCTTATACTATTTAGGAACATGGAATTTCCCGATTTTTAAAGGCTATTAATCATAGGCAAGACAAATAGATGTGAAAGAAGCATAGAGAAAATACTTTATTTGTAATATTTATGTTAGTAAAGACAATTATTTCATAAAAACTTATGAAGAAAAGTGCCCTATATTTAAAAAGTTTATTTCTCTCTCTTGAGCTACTCTAGGATATTTTTATGAAGCTATGAGCACCTGTGAAAGAATCTAAAAATGACAAACACTGAGCAGAGAACAAATAGAAATAGAAATAAATCCTGAGTAGGGAAATGAATCACTGTCCAGAAGGAAAAATCTTGATTTAGTAAAAATTTAATACAAGAGAGTCACAAAAAAGAAACCTTCCATAATAATTGCCCTTTTGAAATTAATAAAAAAAAATTTAAATGAGGATCAAACTTGTAATCAATGTTAAACTATCTATTTGAAATTCTGCCTTATTATATTCAATATCAATAAATACAACAGAAAAGGCTTAATGATAAATTAATCCAAGCATTATTTTTTTAAATAAAATTTAAAGTGTTTTCATTTGAGGTTATTTATTTCTTTGATTTTATTGCAGACAATTTAGGATAGAATGTATGCCAATTATTTCACTATTAAGAAATCCTTTTTATGCCATTTTTTTACTGTTATGATGTGTGATCAAAGAAGTTAAAGATAACATTTGAACTTTCTTAAAATTACTATTTAAAATGGATAATTATCAATCGTTTAAAAGCCTATTTTTAGTTATTATTTTCGATGCATACACATAATAAATTACTACAACCCTAAATTATTTTTTGCTTTCTTCTCTTTTCTAATATATCAAATCTTCACTTACTTTATTTTTAACTTTTGCTTCTATTTCATACCTCATAATATGATAATCGTTGAATTGTACACTTGAAACCTATATGATTTTATTAACCAATGTCACTGCAATAAATTTAATAGACAACTACAGAAATTTCCAAAAAGTATTCATGTTATATTTTCTATAATCTCATTTTGTTTAAAAAAATAAGTAAATAAAGATTACAGAAGATATACCATGAAGACATAGGAATTTTGTAACATAGTAAAAAATAAAGCATCAGAATATTTAATATTTTTAAATACAGATAATAAATCAGCATATAGTGCCGTGTAGGCAATTTGGTCATCTAAAAATTAGAAGAAAAAAGGGAGAAAAAGAAGAAATAAGTATAATATTACTAATATCCAAAGCCTCTCAACTGGAAAAATTAACTTTGGCCACACATAATGTATACCCACTTCAAAAATTTATTTCAGATTGTGTGCTTCAAAATTAGATGCCATGCCAAAAGAGAAACAAACTGATTTATAACTAAAGATGTTACCTTAACTTTTGTAAAAGTATAACCTAAAATAGCAACTTGATACCAGGAATGTATGTGGATAGTGTAAATCACATTGTTATAAGATGACGATGTGGTCAAGAATATTACAAATTTAATGAAGAATGGAGAATTATGTGCTTTTAGTTTATTATTCTGAGTTTTCATATTATGCTAAACAGATCATTTAAAATACAGTTTTGGCTAACTACAAAGAAAAACTCCACAAAATAAATCTGTTTGGGATATGTGATTGGGTGTGGTGCTGAACAGCAGCTTTGTGTTTTAGCATAAATTGTTAAATGGTGGTAATCTCCACTGCCCATACCAGTTGTACACAGAAGTCTTAAAAAGTGTGGAATGAAGGCATATGATTCTACTTTAGATGGACCAGCCACTGAAACCTTTCTGCTCTGCCCTTTTCCATCCACCAACCCCTACAGCCCCCGGGTTTTTCATTCCCTTTCATATTACTATAACTTCCTGAACAGATAATGTTTCAGGTAAATTATGTTTATAGGTAAAATGTAGCATTCTTTGGATCTAATTGATAATTTTCCTGTGTTGGATTTTCTTGAGAAATTCTGTGCCATAAAATTATATTTACAATTATTGAGGGAGGAGATAAAAACATTCTGTAACTTAAGAAAGTCATATTCTTTGTATTTTACAATCAAGAAAAATTGAAATTCAGTTAAATTAATTTCTTTGGTATGGCCCAAATGTCAATACAGGATCAATAATAAATATGACATTGGTATAAGAAGAGTATACAATAATTGGTATTTCAATTAAAAAATTCAAAACTTTGTTCTATATTAACATTGAACAATTATAATATGTCCATTATAGGTACTCAATTCTTATCTTAATATTTGGAGTATATAAAAATCTACCTGAGATAGTTCTATATTGTATATTATGATCCTTCTTAGCCATTCATTCCATTTTTGTCCATATGGTTTATGTAAATAATGTATTTGGACCATTTTTCACTTTTGAGTTCATACTAATATCAAAGCAAACAAACAAAAAAAAACTATGTTAAAAAGTTAAGGCAATTGCTTATATTATTTTTATCTTTAAAAAGTATAGAATCTTGAAAATATAAGTTAGTAAGGTTCTTGTAGAATAAATGTCCATTTTTATTTAGAGACTTGCTGGGAGAACATTATGAATTATTTATTTACTTATTTTCTCTGGTGTCTTTATAGTATTTTAAGGGGTAATTAAACAAATTTCACTTTTCTAATACCATCTTAGAATTGACTCATTTTTTTTTAATGACCTCTATAAGTATAGTGATATTTTGGTAACAAATTAAGACCTTTAATTCTCTGTATTTCTCCATGGCATTTATTTGTACATAAATGAGTGAGAGGTTTGGGGAATTGATTTTATTTTTCTGGAATTTCTTTTTTTTTAATTAATATACTAATATGTACTTCATCACCCATTCATATATTCAACCATTTTTTATTGAGCATCTGCTCCTTACTAGGCACAGTGTTCAATATTGGATTTATAAGAGTAAACTTGATTGACAGGTACCCGCTCATAAAATTTAGAATTTGTTATGAGAAGTTATGTGAATGAAAATGTACACATTGTCCTAGAAGGCCATAGGAGGGACACAAGCCTGGACTGGGAGGATCATGAACAAATTTAATAGAGGAAATTATTTTAAAAGCTAAGAACTGAAGGGGTCCTAAAAAGCTAATAAAATGGACGATGAGGGTTATGGAACCAGGGAGGTTCAAAGAGTGTTTGAGGGGAAGGTAATACTGTGTATTTGTGAAGACTAGAAGGCAAAAGATCGTGGCTAGAGTTTTTAGGAAATAAAGTACTTCTGTATGCTCAGTATAGAGTGTGGAATTGGCAACATGGTAGAAGACTATGCTGGATTGTTTAAACTGCAGGGTTTGGACTTTATCCTGAGAAGAATTAAAAGCCCTTAAGGTAATTTAAAGGCAGGATTCCCACAATCCTAGTTGCTTTATGAAATATTGCTCTTATTGTGCTATGAAGAATGGATAAGTGGGTTCAAGGGACATTGTGAAATGTAACATCTGGACAAGTAAATCATGTTCTTGCTCTAAATAAAACTAGGGGGACACCGCTTCACCCAGAACCCTTGTGGCTCTTTTCTTCCACATCAATTGAATCAGCGGGTCTAGGAATGAGTAGGTGGTTTCTTTGCTCTTCTCTAATGCCTTTATTATATCTCTCTCTTTCATAAAAGCACTCCACTTTGTATCTCATGCCGTAAGACTGTATCGAACGCTACCTATCATAGTTGTCTTCTGATAGGCCACCAGGATATTCTCCTTCATTTGCTAATGGTTTTTAGCTATGTTCATTCTACCCAATACCACTCTCAGCTAAATTCTGGGCAACTTTCATATGTATTAATAAGTTCTTTTAAAATTTCTGGGCTACATTCCTCCAGTGATTCAGCCCTGCATACTACCTCAGCACTTATCCCCATGAATACATCAAGGATCTTTGTCATTATCAATAAGTAAATTCTCAGTTTTATACATCCCTCTCACTGACCACCTCCTGTTTTATAAGTTTGCCACCTCCAGTATCTCAACTATAACAATATTTCCACTACATCATGGCATTGAATTAATGGAATATTTTACCTGTCCATTACCTGATGTCTCCTCTTCACTGTTTCTTAAGCTTAAATCTCATGGTCGATCATTATAAAACCTTTTTATGTATATATTCTTAACATTCTTCTCTCCTATACTCTATCATGATGTTTTACAAAACCCCAACCTTGATTAATTTCACATCTTCACTTATTCTATTCCTGTACTTGACCTGCTAATTATGGATGGAAAAAAAAGATAGAGAAAGCATAGCACTATCCTGACTCACTTCACTTCAAATTCATGATCAAGAAATGTACATCAGTTCTTCACAATGCCCATAAATTGTTCATTTCTCCTTTACTTTATCTCATTCTCTGTATATCATCTACCTTCTACTTGAAGTGTTAATAGCTGTTCTCCATTCTCATTCCTGATAATTTTTCTTCCCCTCTAATTGACAAAATTAAAGCAATAAGGAAAGAATGTTGGTAAACTTCTACCTACCAGCATTAGTATCTCTATACTCTGCTACCTCTCTTGATCTTAGAGGTGTATTTTCTTTGTTCCTAACAAGGCCTTTGCTCTTGAGAAGACTTCTTCCTTTCTCATTTATACAAAAATATCACTCCAGTGATTCTTCTATTTCTATTTCACATTGTCAATTTTCCAGTGCTTATTTCTGTCATCTCAAAACAACTATAATAACAACCTAGTCTTTGTTCTTCATTCAGTGAGCTAGTGCACATTTATCAAATTTAATTTCACTACTCTCTGAATCTGTCTTTATGAAGTTTATCAAAGACTTCTACTGATCCACTTGTTCTCAATTTATTTTATCCCTCAGCAGCATTGGACATAGTGGATCACATCTTCTTCCTGGAAACATTCTTTTCACTTGACTCTCTCTGTATGCCACAGTCTCTTGGTTTGTCCTCTAACTCACTGGTCCTTTTTTCCAGTCTCTGTTGCTGATTCCTTCTTTTCTTGAAAACACTTCACCTTGGAGTGCTCCAGTGCTTGGTCCATGGTTCTCTCTTCTCTTTACATCCATTCACTCCCTTAGTAAGCTTACCCAGCCTCATGATTTTAAAAACCTAAATGAATCCTCCAGGCTGTACCTCCCCTATGAACTAATGATATAGCAATTCAGATACAACACTTCCAGGTAGTTGCCTAATAGGTATTTCAAATGTCACATGCTATTCTGATAGTCACCACCCTCTCACTGAAAAATAGAGCAAAAGAAAACAAAATACCTACTCACTTATAGTTCTATCTTGATTATTTCTGCCTAAACCTTGGTAGTCATCCCGAGTCTCCTTTTTCTTAAATCCATATCTAATTGATCTGGAATTCCTGTTGGCTGTAGCTTTGAGGTACAACCAGAATCCAACCAGTTCTCACCATTACAGTGTCAGTCATTCCAATTCAAATCACTAACACCTCTCACCTACAGGATTGTAACAGCCTCCTAACTGGTCTCTTTTATTACTGTCTCTATCTCCTGTAACCTATTCTCAACAGACCAGCCAGTACAAAGCTATGAAAATGTTAACTCACAGCATGTTACTTTGTTCAGACCCTCTAATTAATGTGTCCCCATTTCACTCAAAATCTCAAAGGCCTTACAATAGCTTATAAATTTTGAAATATTTTTCTTTTTTCTCCTCTTACTAGCTCCCTTACTCATTTAATTCCAACTGTGTTGGCTCCTTTCTAGTCCTAAAATGTTCCAACTTTAGGATTTCTCACTCTCTGCTGTCTCTGCCCCAAAAGCTTTTTACCCTGTGAACCATGTGACATTTGAGCACCTTGTTAATGGAAACTACATTGATGTGTTAGTTATCTATTGCTGCAAAACAATGTTAACTCGAATTTAGTAGCTTAGAATAATATATATTTTCTCAGTTTCTGTCAGTTAAAATCTAATCACGGCTTAGCTACGTCCTCGGCAAAGCAGCAGTCAAGTGGCCAGGGATGCAGTCACACCTGAGGCCTGATAGGAGAAGGACCTATGTCCTTGCTTTCAAGTTGATGGCAGCATTCAATTTTTCATTGGCTTTTTGATTAAGAGTCTAAGTTTCTTGGCTGGAGTTCTCTCAGCTTCTTTTCACATAGGCCTTTCTGACATAGGTACTTTCTTTCTTAAAGACAGAAATGGAGGATTACAATCATATGTAATATGATCACAGAAATTACACCCTATTACCTTTGGCATATTCCCTTTGTTATGATGAAATGATAGGTTCCACCCACCCACCCAAGGGTAAGAGTACCAGGAGGTAGAGATCATGGGGTCCACCTTAGGCTATAGCTATCATACTTGACCACCATATTTGTGATTGTAACCACCTTGAACTTCTAATTCTCCTAATCCTCTTTAAGTTTCTTTTTTTTCCATAATATCAACTTCTAACATACTGCATAATTTATTTTTCATTTTGATTATTTTGAGTAAAAGTTAAAAAAGAAAAAAAAAACTCTTTTCCCATTATGTGGGGATTGGATTTTTAATTAAACTCTTGACTCTGTTTCCCTGAAAAGAGCTAAAGATGATATCAACTATGTTAGAAAGCATTATTGCTAATAATAATCCTTGACTGGTAAATTTCATCAGACTGCAAGGGTATATGAATGAACTATAAACACCTGATGAGCACATCATATTTTGGCTTCTCTGAATGTTTTGAGCCTTGTAACTGGGTATCCCTTACAGGGGACATTGAAATTTATATGTATGGAATCATTAAAAACACATTAACACCTCCTGGGCATGAAGTTTTAAAGCAGAGCAGTGCTGACCAGCAGTTCATACACCTGCCCAACATGGACCTCATCTCCCTATACATGAACTGTTTGCTATGTGGCTTTGCTGCAAAGCCTCCACTGGCAGAAATGCCTGACACGGCCCATCCAGTAAGCTGTAGTTTCTATCTACATCATTCTGTGTACACTGGGCAGTCTATTGAGTCACAAACTTTAGTAGACACTACAAAGGCCCCCAATAGGCTTTATAAATATTATCTATCTCCCTTTCCAAAATATTAACTTCACAAGGACAAGAATTTTTTACTGTTTTGTTCCCCAGTAGCCCTGGTGGTAATATCACTCCCTCCCTTTTTTCCTCTGACCTAGGGATGTAGTGACTTTTTTCTGCATTGACTTACTCTCCTCCATTTGACTTCATAACTCTTTTATCACAGATGTAACAAAAGTTCTTGCATTAAATTCTCTTTGTTTTAATTACCCAGAATAGATTTTATTTTCCTAGTTGTAACTGATTGCTATAACACCTCAGTCTCTGATTGAGTTCCAAATTCAAATTCCTTTGAGAGAGAATCTAATTGTCTAATATTTGGTCAGGTGTCTATCCCTGAATTTGTTAGCTATGAACAAAGAAACAGAGCCACATAGTATGGGAAAGGCTGATAGGAGCAGTGATGGGCTCCTTTAAAAAAAAAGACAGGCTTTGTTAGCTGGGCTGGGGTATTTAATATTCTGATTGATGTGTAAAATATAATGTTAATATTTTCAAGCAAAATGTGCTTGAATCAAAGGCTCATAGATTTACATATGAACAAACTTTGTTGGTTCAGAAACAATTTTTCTGGGTAAGACCTTCCCACATAAATTTTTCATTTCTTCATCTGACTGTGCTGTGTCTCTTTGACCCTACAATAAAATTCAGAGGTGAAACTTTTCAAATGGTTTCAAGTGGTCATCTCAGAAGTTTCTTTAGCCTCAGATTTATATCTGCAAATCAATTCAGTGACATAAATCAGTGTCGTGTAATTCAATTTCCTTTTAGGATCATTTCCGTCTGAGCCTTCTACTTACTGGAATATATTATCAAAACATCAGACAGTCTGAATAATGCTTGAATGCTACCAGACAGCGGTCTACATATTACAGAATAAACAGATCATTAATTTTCATATCTAGTGCATGTTTTGCCCATACAAAATAACTTTTTATTAATATCACTTGCCTTAATTTTTTCAAAGGTTATGAGTCTGATTCCTCAACAAGAAAATCTAGCCACTCCTTAAGTGTGTTAGGATTCTTTCTGTAACACTGGAAATATCCCAATAAGTACTTTTGATAACCAACTGGATCATTAAGAAAAATTAAGTGATTGTGATAGTTTAAAACAGAACTTCACAGACATCATTCCCTTGAGATCATATAGAGGAACTTAGGTCAGCCAAATAATATGAATTGGACTTTAGTTAATAATCATTTCACAAAATTTGGTGACTCAGCACAATTATATTACATCGTTGGAGGCTTCAAGTACAATTACTAAGAGACTGAGCACAAATCCATGAGTGGATTACAATCACTTGTCTCCTAGTCTAGAATAAATCCTGACAGATGCAAACTTGTGAAAAGGCTGTTTACCACAAGATACATTCTAAGTCAGAATTTAAAATCTTTTCTTGGACATTTTTCTAAGAGAAAGTATTACGAAAGTCTAAAGTTCTCAAGTTATATTTTAGGAACCATTAAACCTATAATATTAGGCCCTAATTCTTCTCTAACTTAACCTTTTGATAAAAAGTTTTAAGGAAGAGAATTTTCTACCTCTTCCTTTCCCAGCCTGAGGTGGGGTCCAGGAAACTTTTTGGAGTATAGGTAACTTAACTCTTGATCTTACTACCTTCTTTCCGTTTCCTTCTTCCCACCTCTAATTCTCTCTTATAACTAGCCATGCCCTTCACACTAACCTAAGCCTTCCTCTAGCACATTCTACTCAGCTGAGAATGGCTTTTCATAGAAAAGTGTATCATGCTTCAAAATTATATTTTCTAATGTACTTTTATCCTGATCGAAATGATCATTTCTTGAACACAGCAGATAAAAGTTGGCAGGCAAACTGACAAAATATTGTACATTCCAAAAAAAAAAAAAGCTAAACATTTTTGTATCTACTATAAATATTTTAATCCTAAAGAGATTCTCATTAATTCAAGTAATCTTACCCTCAACCTTGTGTGCTCTCTTAGTTACCATGCTTTTTGCCGTACCTTCACACAAGAATAGGCTCCACTCTCACCCCTAAACCCACTGCAGTTTGAATTCCACCCATACTTTTATTGATACTCTGTCATTAAGGTCAGCAATAACTTTCCAATTGTTGAATTCTGTGGCCATTTTTTAGCTCTGTACGTGACTGTTCTGAAGTTTTTCACACGGTTAAATACTAACTTTTCTTTTAAAAAACATTCTTTTTCTCTTGGTTTCTGTGACACCTAAAGCTCTTTCTATTTCTCTGGACAATCCTTTAAAGTCTTATAGTCTTCATAGTCTTATAGGTTTTTTGAACTCCTTATATGTTGTTGTTGTTGTTTTAAATGCTGCAGAGGAATCTTATTAGTTCTCATTCACTAAATTAAAATTCTCACTGAGGATATTGAAAGATATATTTCTTTGTTATCAAAGAGCTGAGAGTCTAGTGAGAAAATCAGATATTAAAACAGGACATTTTAGTACAAAATGGTATCATTATAGAATAGGGTTATCTAGCTGTCTCATTAGTTAAACTTCTTTAATGGCCCTGCACTGTACTCGAGACTCCTCAGGATAGCAGAGTGAACTTCTGATAGCATTTATCTGCCCTTTCAGAATCAATTGTTGCTACTCTCCCAAATCCATCCTGTGTAGTGACCCAGAAATAACCACAAGGTAATACAAGTCTTGTGTGTTACCGCTCTCAAATTTAGTGTCCATGGTGAGTGTCATTAATTGCTTGCAGCACTCATTTCTACTGAATCTGTATCAGTAGCAGCCACAACATTTCTACATTAGAAGGTGGAACTAAAGGTTTCCAGGCCACCTCTTGGCCCTACTGATGGTCCCGATGGAAATAGAATTTTTTTCAGCACAGCTCTTTCCAATTAATGCAAGTTGACATTCAAGTTTAAACTCCTTGCCATCCTGTTCTAGCTAGCTTATTCTAACATACTTAAGTGCTATTGCTCTTATCTTCATGCCCTAGCTGCCTCCTCTGTGTTCTGTGTGGTGTTCATTCTATCCCATATTCTGATGGCAAGGGAATTTTCATCAATATAATCCTCGGAGAGAAAAGAATTGTTTTCTAACTAGGAACTGAGCTGAAAAGGGGAAAAATTGTGCTAGATCGCGGACTATGTGACACTTCTTTATTACATAATTAAGCTCTTCTTTTGCCCACAGCAGCTAAAGATTTTCCTGTCCGTTCTTGTGTGGGCTACATTCATACACATATGATTTCTTCTGTTTGGGACATTCTTTCACTCCTCTGCTTGGCTAATTACTTCCTTCTTTCTAAGGATACAGCCTTCCAGTTTCTCTAAGCAGCTGGATCTCACTCTCTCCTCAACCCATTCTCTAGTTAAAACAGACGTTCGTCCTCTGCCCATTTTATATACTCTTTTATCAAAGCACCTTTTGAGTTCTTATTTACACTTCTGCCTCTGACACTAAACTCAACTTTGTATTGCTTATCACTAGTGTCTTGTATGGTTTAGCATATGTGGAAATGCTTATTACATTAAGTAACAAGTATTTGGATCTTTAACTGATGAGTAAAGTAAAAATATTGATCATATTGGAAAAAAATTTTAATACTTTTTAGAATATAGTCATGTGCCACATAACTGTGGTTCACGTATATGAGAGTAGTCCCATAAGATAATAAGAGAGTTGCAAAATTTCTTTCTCCTAATGACATGCTAGCTGTCATATGTATTACTGTTTTGTGCAGGTTTCATCTATGGATAGTCATGCTATTGACTAGAAATGCCTGGGGGCTTCACCTAGGCCCCAGTGAGCTTCCCACAGATTTCTCCCCTTTCTAAACCAGTGTTTCAACTGGACCTACCATTGTGGTTCTCATTGCGATGGCAAGGTACCCTTCAGCAATAACCATTAGAAAATTCTGAAGAAAAATAGAATTGATTACTTACAAGCCCTGGGACCCAGAGGGCACACAGCAGAAAGAGGAGAGAAAGAGGGAGTCTGCGCCTGGGGTTCTGCTTTTACTGAGGTCCAGGCTGTGGGTCTAAGGTTTCTAAGGCTCATTTTTTATAGGTGAATTTAAGACATAAGAATGAGAATTTCAAGTGTAGAAAGAGAAAAACCATTATCTCTGAAACAAAGGAGCCTCAGGGGAGGGTAGGTCAACTAACTCTTTATCAAGGCCTGTGGTTGGCAAGGTGTTTATTCAAGATAGGCTTTCTTGAATCTGATGCCCCTTTGAAATGGATGTTTTGGTAATGAGAGCTTAAGTCAAGCACTTGTGTTATCAGAAGAAAAGCAAACTGTCAGAGCTTACACTACAATTACTCATCTGTTAGTGGTGATGCTGGTGTACACAAACCTACTGTGCTGCTAGTCCTATAAAAGTATAGCAAATACAGCTATAGTCATAGTCTATATCATCTAGGATAATGTATTATCTATGATGTTCACACAATAATGAGATTGCCTAATGACCTAATGACAGCGAACTCTCAAATAATAATGGCACTTACCTTATAATTCTGTTGTAAGGAACAAACAGATGATTCATGTTAAGTCTTTAGCACAGTACTTGCATATATTGTTAAATAAATATTAGCAAACTATTTGGTAGAATAAAAATGTAATACATAGTATATATACTTTCAACCTTTCTGATAGCTGTTAACCATGCTGCATTGATTTTTTTCCCTTCAACCATCTCTTAAAGACTATTGTTTTACAATGTAAAATTTTTCAAACCTTTGTGTCAAACCTTTTATTTTCAATTCTATTCAATATGCAAAATAAGAACAAAAGGACATTATGAAACAAACTTCACTTATTTTTTTTAACTCCTAAATATCTGTCTGAAGAGAATCAATAATAAATTCATCCAGGTTTATAAGTGTTTAGTTTATTCAAATACAAACACTTTTGAAAATATCTTAATTGTCATTCTCATCTGGCAAAATAATACTTGCTTATTGTAGAAATTTTCTTTTCAATTAAAGAGTTTTAAAAAATCATCTGTAGTTCCACCAACAGGATGAAACAGAATTCAACACTTAGATCCATAACCTTCCAGAATTTCGTGTATTTGTTCTTTCAAGTTTGTATATATGTGTTTTTTAGGTGCTTAGCTTTCAAGGGGAGAAAATAATGCTAGCTAGAAGGAAGACAAAAAGGGAAAGAGGACAAAAGGGAACATTTAGAAAGTCTTAAGCCTTTTTAAAGGTGGAATAGCAAGTGATGCACTAGAGATTAAAAAGAGAAAAATGAGGCATTTGATATGCAGATGGGTATGTGAGGAAGGAGTTGGATACTGAATTTAGAGCAAGAGGAGAGCCCAGCAACTGGACATCACCTTATTATGAAAAGTAGAGATAAAACAGTAAAAATATAAATATACAATATGTAAAAACATATAGAGCACAAACACACACGCGTGCACGCGCGCGCAAACACACACACACATATACATATATATATATATATATACACACACACACACATATATATATATATATACACACACACATACATATATATAATATGTATGTTATTGGTGGAGGGAGGAGGCTACAAGTATTTAAGAAAGCTCATAGCTTCTGTTGAAAAAGAATGCAGTGTAGTTTGTGAAGAATGAATAAACTTCAAGTCATTATGCATTAACTGACAATTTAAAAATGTACTAGGAAATATAAAAAACAGGGTTCTAATAGTAATTGTTCCCCCCAAAGTCCATATATAAAACATATTTTAGGGAACTGTTTTAATTAACAGAAGGTGGCATTTCTACTATGGAAGCAAATTAATCATTAGTTAAGCGAATTTCTACTGACTACTAAATGCAGCATATTCAGTTTGAAAATGCATATCTATTTTAACCACTGGAAGCTATTTTTTAAAACCAACATCCTTAGAGAGCTATTGCTAGAATATGTAATCATTTTGGCATAAAACTTAATCCCTAACAATGCAGTTTGAATACTTGCATGATTTCTTTATCTTTAGTGAGGGTTTGTGATGAAACAGATGAGCCATTTAATCAGCTTTAAAAAGCACTTGCAATGATGTATTCTAGGAAAATACCTCTATTTTCTATGGTAAGATATCTCTTAATCATCCTGGACAGTTTCATTGTATCTGCAATAAAGGAAATGAACAATGGAAACATTTATGTAGTGTCTGATTGTCTGGGGATGATGATCTGTAAGAGGCAGACCTATTATTTAATGCTTTGGGGATTCCCTTCTCTTTCTCCATAATTCTTTTGAGCTCTGGTTTCTGTACTAATCATAGAGAAAACACAAGCATTTATGTTATTTCTGGACTGGAAAATTAGACTTGTACTTAACAGTTAAATAATATTCTTAATTACCTAAAAATAGAATTGGTTAAATTGCCATGAGTAATCACTGTGATATTTTCCTCCTTTTTAGTAGAGAAAATGGTCCATAACTTTGTGCATTCAGGACACGTATATGAAACCCTTCCAATTCGTAGGTTTGTGATTCTAGGTTTTGAATATTTATGGTGCACTGTACCTTTATGATGGTGATTTATTTTTACTGTTGCAAATTGTCTTGCCAAGTTTGGGGGAGGATCAGAAGAGCAAAGGAAAGCTGAATGCTATTTTGTTCCCTGTTGAGCTAATTAGGAAGTTAGGGTTTATTTAGAAGGCTGAAAAATCTCAGACTCTCAGTCAATTAGTCTAGCCTAGGCTCTAATTTAGACTATATTTAGTGTTTCCCCAGGTTAAAGGGGAAAAAGAAATATATTCTTAAGTCCCAGACTTCAGAGGGAGAGAGAAAAAAGGATAGTTGAGGTTGATGCTAGAATCTGGTAGAGTGGGAGATTAGTCAAGGGGGGAGTCATCGTTTATTGTAGTGAAGTAAAAGGAAATGGGAGATTTGTAATGGAAAATGTCATAAAATAAACAATAACCTGATCTAGAGAGCTAGAACTTACTTCCATGTGATGTAAAATACTCAGATTATCTGCTGTTGACATTGTTATTCTAATAATCCATGCCTCACCTTTATTTTTAATTTTCTGGACTTGAAGATGACTTTTTAATAGTCTAACAGTGACATTTTCAAAACAATAAATTAATGAAAATTAGTTTTATTTTCATCTCTTTAAGAATTGGTGAATACCAATTCTTTGATTAACATATAAAAGAAACTAGTCTCATCATCAACACATTAATGGTATAAATTTTTACTTCTAAAGAATGGAACGATTTGCTTTCTCTGTGTTGATTTTTATAAGCTTTTGTTTCCGAATATACCCTTTTGGGGTGAGTTGAGAGTCGGGAGTTTATTCAGTGCATATGCTATACAAAGTGGAGTAAGGAATTAAAAAAAAAGATAAATAATATATAGCTCTTTTTCTAAAAGAATTTACCAAAAAGTAAGAGCTAAAGTATTCATAAATGAAAAACAGTGATGCAAGATGTTCTTTTTATTATATTTCAATACATATTTGAATGGATAACCATCTGGTTTAATAAATCAAGTTGATAGACAAAGGTACATATTGAGAATATCTATTACCTCTCACTTTGTATGTTTCCTGCATATCATTTCCACTATTTCTTCATGCAAACATAAACACTTGTATGTATTTGTTTCCTCCTTTCTTATAAGTATAACTTACCATACACACACCATTTTATCACTTATGCAAGGCTTGCTACAAGTTGTGAGCAAAATATTTAAGAAGGAACAATGAGGAAAATTACCTTTAGCTAAGAAGTGTTGAGGAATGTTTTAAGGATGAGGTTTTGTTTAATGACCTAAAATATGGTGATGGAAGAAAAGAACATTCTGTAGAGAAAGAATATCAAAAGTCAAGAGGCAGGAAGGTAGAAGTTCAGGGAATGATTAGAAAATATGAAGCAGTTTATTGGACTATAAATAAAGTAGTGGAAGACAAAACTGGATAAGTGATTTAGGGGGAATTGTGGTCATTTTTTGCCTCTTATAACCTTGAAATTTCCCATGTTTTTGCAAAACAAAACAAAACAAAACAACACCAACAACAACAAAAATACAACAAACATACAGATTATGGATTCCAGGAGTTGGTGGATTTCTAAGTTTTGATGACTGCTAAAATCTTCTCATTTGACTAAATAACTTAATGGTTTTTTATTACTATTTAAAATATTTAATAACCATTATAAACCTTAATTGGCATGTTTTGATTACAATGTAGCTTCTCTCTTTGAAACTCTCCAGCCATGATCACTGCAAACTCTTTTCAAGTCAGTGTCAAATGACGTTTATACTATCCATAGCTATCAGTCATGGGCCAACACGAGAAAAAAAAAAAAAAAGATTCTTCCAAGTCCCAGAGAATAAAATAGTTGGATCTGGAGTGATTTAACTTTTTGCTCTATCTTCTGGAGGAAAATCTAGCTCATAGGATTTCTGTGTAACAGAGTCCATCAATTTTAGCCAGATGCATCTCTGGGTCTCCAGATGATATAATAATAGGGTAGTCTAGAGAATAATAATGTTGTAGCTGCTTAGGAGAACAAAGAAACATTGATAAATGTTTACCACCCAACTCTAAAAAAGATACTTTGCTAAAACATAATATGAAGATTACTTTCCTGATGATTTAGATCTAGTGAGTAAGATTATAAAAGCAATCCCTTGAGATCTCACCATTTTCTACACATTAAGACTAAAGAGACTATTTTTTAATCTAAGTCTCTATTTTTTAGAGTATATAAAATTATAAATACCATATGATAGAGTGGACTTTTAAGATGATATAAAAAATTTCTTTTATCTGTCCTCACAATCTCTTCCAAATCCTTGTCTTTCCAAAAAATACTTGTTTTTTGAGTTAAAATTTTTTTCTAGCTCAGATTAGCGAATTAGTAAAATATAGCATCTATCATTATCTACATTTAATGTTATTTGCCTTATTTCTGTAATCATTTTATTTTAAATATATAGCTAAGATAATGTAATTGCCAGGTAGTACAGTTTCTGCTTATTATTTTATGCATCTACTTTATATTGTACATAGTTAGCTTATCATGCATTTTCCCTGAAGCTTTTTACTCTATAATGGGGAAGGTGGAAATTATGTAAATATTTAGCTCCTCTAATACAATCTAAGTTCTCTAGATTAGTCTTAGAAATTCCTTATTCCTTTTATACGATGTAATTTCTCACTCAGTTTTCAGTAACCAATAAAGCTCTCTGCCCTGGCTTCTGGAAGAGCTACACATTTGGCTAAAAATTGGACCTTTACAACCACCAGTTAGCAGCTTAGCCTCATCAGTATTTTGTATTATTTTCTTCAACACTTAGTCTTAAAACTGTTCATGTTACCAATTACTAAATGATAATTTATTCTAAACATCATAATTAAAAATATACATATTGGATCCAATATCTGATTTCATCGCTATAAGCTTATTATATAAAATGCTGGTCTGTAGAAAGAATTAGAATTTGAATCCAGGTTTCTCTATCAAAAAAAAAAATGTCCATTCAAAATCTTGTCTGGTGATGAGTGTAAATCATCATGACTTATTTACCAAGAGTAATACTTGTTCATCAAGTCTCACTTCCAATTCAAGGCAGTTACCACCAATGCAAAAACTATTTCACATGAACTTTGCTCAATTCCAAATAGTTCTTCCCATACAGACTCAGTTTAAAATGATCTATCCTGGGCAAAAACAAAAATCAAAAACAAAACCCAAAAATAACCTATGAATATCCTACTCTAATTTCTCTTTACTGTGACACTATTAAGATTTTATGTTTCTCTACGGTAATATTATCTCTCCTTGAAGTACATCTAATAAATTGGGTTTTGCTTGATCAAAAAGTTTTTATGATCATCATTTTGAGGGAACTGATAGTCAACACATGAAGAGTAGTAATTTCTGAGGGTCCAATAAATGCCCTCATCTTTGAGCCATCATATCAGTTGTCTTTCTTTTTTTAGGATGAGGGAAGGGTACAGCAAAGTTAACAGATGGGAGTCTGGTTTTTTCCATGGAGGTCATCATAGCTTGGCTGCAGTATGTTAACCTTGTGGTTTGATGCCAAGACCTGTCCTACTAATGTGGGAACATTATATTTATGGGTATTCATCTTGTTTGATGGGAACTAGCTGACATTCCCTGGTATAGATTATTCCTTCTTTGGCACCATTTATGACAGTCAACTAAAACTAACTGGAATCTAGATCCAGCTAGTATGGTGAACAAAATGTTCTTAATAGATAGGGAAAGGTATATTTAGAATTCTTCTTTTACCATTTGCTAGACCTGAAGCCTAAAGGAATCAACCCCACTGAACCTGTTGTCTCATTTTAGAAAGAAAAAAATATATATTTATCACCTGGACTTGTGAGAATTAATTTTTTTCAAAACGTTTAAAGCTTCTAGCATGGATATGAACATGTTGGAAATATTCAGAAATTTTTAGTGTTTCTTTGTTTATTCTTTAACGGCATCTAGGATTCCGAATATTGCCCTATAGAATATACTTTTAACCAGACAGCATCTGTATTTCTTCTAAATATGAAATATGGGAGATAAAGTGATTTAAAAAGTTATTAGAAGATAGTATTTATATTAAATATTACATTCATTTTGTAATCAACCTTTCAGGTTGATTTTGCTTTTTAACCTTAGTAAAGGCTAAGTTGTACCTTCTACAGAATAAAAAGATAGCTAGGTTTGCCTTTATCTCTGTGCCCAAGCCCAAGCGAAAGCCTACATGGAAGAATGCAGATCTAGAGAGAAAATTCTTGGAAAGGAACTGAGTAAGAGAAGGATGCATCTGAACTAGGTTTACCTCTCTCAACTCTTGTCAGATGAAAACTGGCCACTAAGAAGAGTTGTTAGATAAAACACAAAAAAATCAATTAAATGTAACTTTTAGATAAATAACTAACATTTCTTTTTACTATAAGTATGTCCCACTGTTACAGGGGACTAATTTTCTGAGATTTATCTGAAATTCAACTATGAGTGTTTTGTATTTTTATTTGCTATTTATGGAAACTCTAATATGAAAAGACCTGGCATACCTGACATTTAGCATGTATTTAATAAATGGACATTTATTTTATCATATGATCCCTTTAATATAGTTTGATAGTTTGTTAGGCAAAAGAATGTCTTTCTCTTTTAAAAGTTTCTGACAGCAGCAGCTATCACTTTATAGTGGATTAAAACAAAAAAGGGGAAAAAGAAAACATGATACTTGCAAGGGAAAAAGTTATTTTCAAAATGAGTGGATAAAGAAGTACACCTATGGAAAATAGCCTGTTCTCACATGTCTTAGATACAACCCTAAAATTTGCTTTTAAGTCTAAAAACCAGTGAGGTTCATTAAACAGTTTTGATTAATTCAACAAGGTGTTCAAATATGTTAATTTGCAAAAACATCCACATAGAGTTAAATGATAGCCAGTTAAATAATTTATAAAACACTGATTTATTTACAAATTCTCCTGATTGGTTTATTAACATAAATGGTATTTTAAAAATCATATTAAAATATCAACCTAATTTATTCAGCAGACATACTGATTTCAAACAGAAACACAAATTGCGGTAGTGTTATTTTAGAATATGTAAAGATCCCAAAGTATATACCCACACACCCAAGTTGGACAGTTAGGACCATATTGGCCAGCCTACATGCAGTTGACTATATTCATTCATATGACTTTCCTACTCTTTTGTCCTTCTTAGCATAATGTTAGCCCAAGAAAATTGCTTGATAGTTCATCCAGGTCCAGACTGATCCATCTTCAACAGAAAGTATGAGTAGATAGTTTGTGCCCTTAATATTTTAAATCTTTTGCCTCAAATACCTTCAGCAAGTCTAGACTGGTGTATGTGGATTTTACCCAGTCCTAATCAAGCCACCCCTTTTTAAGACCTGCATTAAACTAAACTTTGAATTTTCAGTAAATTCTGACCTCTAATTCCTTCCTCAGAGACACTACTGAAGCTCTAGAGGTGGTGATCTTCTTTAGGGCAGTAAGCCACAAACTCAGCTTTGTCTCATCAACAGGTTGTGTGAGTGATATTTGGGGAGCTGGCCTTCAACAGTGCTAAGGACAAAGATTTGACACTAGACTTTCTGAGTTGAAATCTCAGTTCTGCTGCTTAGTACCTGTGTGATCTTGGGCAAATTATTTAACTTTTCTGTGCATCAATTTCCTCATCTGTAAAATGGAGATTAAATAATACCCACTTTATAAAGTCATTGTGTGGATTAATACATTTACATAGGCAAACAATTTTAAACAGTAACTGCCATGTAGTTGTTTGGTAGCTAGTCAGACATGAGTGACAGGAGAAGAAAGAAATAGAGGCCCAGCCTAGAAACCACCCAAAGTACACCCTATTGGTAGAGAACTCCTCCTGCATCTCCAGAGACAAAGGAAAGGAGGGTCACAGTCTTAGCTGGCCTAATCTGGCTATAGACTCCTGCACAGAAGGTACTACCCTAATTTTCCCACAACTTAAGCCTCATTATAATACTATGTTTATGCCTGGAAATTTATAAATCTAATTATAACAGACTGAATTCTGGGTAAGCACATAAGTACTAGGCAAAGTGTTATACAGCAGCCAACTGTCAATCAAAATATCCTCACCTGTCAATCATCTAAGAATGTCTTTGGGACCACCCATCACAGCCCAGAGGTAATGCAGACATTCCACTTCTGAATTATTGTTACATCTCTCTTCGCTGAATCCATGTTCCTCCTTGGAGTGTGCTTTGTCTTTCTAAAATATACTTTTAATCTTTTCTAAATCGCACTGACCTGTGATTCCTCACTGCGCCAATGAGAGAGAACTGAGGGAAAATGCTAACCACATTTCTGTGCTGTTATCCAACTCCCCATCTCCATCACCACTAAAGTTCAGATTGCCCTCAATGGTAACATAGTGATGGGTATATATTACTATATCATTAGCATTAATATTATTATTAATGTTTTAGATTATTTAAATTAGTATAATTAATACTAAAATTTTAAATACCCTCATGCATTTGTAATATTTTTATTTTCAAAAATAAATACACTTATAACTTTCCATGACCATATTATTGGATAATATGGTGTACTTTATTTCTAGTAATAGAATGTAACATTGGAAATTTTTTTAAACAAATTGTATTATTTTTACTTTCTTAAATTCTCTAAAATGCAGACATTTTAATTTACTTTATTTTTCATAGACATAATCTTGTTTGCCTTTGTGTATTAAATTAATTATTTAAATTAATTTATTAATAAAATGAAAAATTAAGAAAGCATAATTTGAAAATAAAATTTGCTTTACAAATGTATGTATGTGCATGCATGAGTATGTGTATGTGTATTGTAGAAGAAAAACACTAGATTCTTGCTAAAATTGGAAAAAAAAGAGTGTATAAGAATATTTCAGTAGATGTCAAGACTACTGCAATAAGGGAGAGAAACTAAACTCAACTCTACTGAAACAAAACGTGGCAAGATTTTTAAATGCTGTGGTGAGCTAATAAAAATGTACCTGAGGATGTTGGTATGGAAGTGTGTCAGAGTGATAAAGCCATCTGTTTTTGATAATTGGCACTTATTGATGTTAGGTTTCTGCCCTGCGCCTCTCTAAAACCAGGAGATAGAATCTTATACATCTTGATTGCATTTCAAAGTGATGGCTCCCAGTTTCCTGAGAAAAACAATTCTGTGTTGTAAAATTGGTAAGAGCCCAAGACATTTACATCTCAAATGGACAAATAAATTAATTTACAAATGTAAGTTTTCTAAAATAACTGCTCTAAGAAAAAGGAGGTCAGAGGCATGTAGACAGGGCAAAGACTGTCTAATGTCCAGTAAAGCTAAGGAAACTCTAAGGCCATCTTGGTCAATGCATATGTATATAACTATTACCTAAAGGAGAGCTGTGGATCTTTTACACTTGTACAAAATGTTTTATCATAATTTTTATCTTTTATTCTTAAGAAAGTATATCTTTTAGTTTCCCTGCCTTGTTATATCTCACCTCCTGAAACATATTTTAAATTCTGTAGTTCTGTGTAGACAGATTTCAAATGTAAATTATTTTATATGCAAAGAAATGATCTTTCTCTAGATCTACCCCAAATATACGACATAGACATTGTCACAGAACTATGAACAAGACCTTAAATATCAAGAAAACCTATTTCTTCTTTTTTTTATAAATGAAGAAAACACAAAGGAAAATAAAAGGAAAAGAAATCTGTATGAGCTTAATGTTAATGTCTGAAAACTCCGACATAAGCCTGACCCTCCAAGGAAGAAAGAACATACAACATTAGTAGACAGAATTTCTCTACCCACATGTTCTGGATCTCAGCTGCTGCTTCTGGAAGCTACTTCCTTATTCTCTCTCCACTGTCTGGTATGAATATGTACGGACACAAAGCTTCACAGCAAAATAATCTTTCAGGAACTTCCATGAGTTACAAGGCAAATTTTAAGTTGATTACCAATGGTTATAAAAGAACAGTATTTAAAGCCTTTTTCTTTGCCTTAATCATAGAGATTTCTTTACTTTTTATACTGTGGTTTAAATATTTTCTATTTCTTAGATGTCTGTTTCTTAGATGTTCAGGCCTTAGGTGATGGTTGCACTTGTCACACACCTTAGTTTAGTTTAAACGTAATCATAGCATTTGGGGAAATTTAAATAAAATTTTGATGATGAAATATGAGTCAGTATGAAAATCTGAAGAAAATAAAAAGCTCCAATCCAATGTATTTGCCACTAACCAGTAATTATTCAACTTTTAAAATTAGGACAACTTCCAAAAGACAACTGGAGGCAGTGACATAAAATTTCTTGATATTTAAATTATATATCCCCAATTAACAACTTAGTTGAGTATCTTTCACTTCATTGCACCTGCCAAAGTTTTAAGCTTTTGAGGTACACATGTCAATCTTGGGACCTATTATTGTTTCTAGACATATTTCTTATGACCAAGTTAAAGCAGGAATCTTGGAACATCATTTTCATACATAACATTCGGTACAGATAGTTTAAGACAGGGATCTTTATCTTCCTTTGCCATAATTATCTATCAAAAATTATTTCATTTATTTATTAATTTGTTAATAAACATATGTTCACCCTCTAAATTTAAGAAAAATATAATAACATCTTATAAAGAGCATACAAATGTAGTTTTTAATAAGATCTATAAAATTATAGCTTAGTGCATGAAATCCCCTTAATTATTTCTGGAGAGAATATCCACCCACCTCACACTATAGATTTTTCCTTAAAATCTTCAGAAAAACTGTCTTTGTTAAGGAATCTTTCCGATATCTTTAAATCGTTATACACTAGTAATACTTTATAATGTGGAACTTAAATTCCTTATACTTGTCCCTATTGCTCAGGACATAGAAAGCAGTATCTCATTTTCCTTTTCAAAATATTTATTTATAGTATCTGAAGGCTGTTTTAAAGTTGTTCTTCAGTTTCCCCATCTACTAATAACAATGATTCTAGGAATATAGAAGATTCTTTCCTGAAGGATACCTAAGTACAGCTACCGTTGGTGTGGAATTTCTTTACAATCTCCCAATTTAACCTAAAAATGAAAATCATGCAAATTCTTTAGTCCGAAACTCAATATTTCCTTGTTTATCAGTTTGTTTTGTAAAAGTGATGTTTTGAATTACTTTCAAAAATAAATTACTTTCTTCTTCTATCCAAACAGAAAAGCTGATAAAAAGTCACCACTGTGGATTTTGGGCATTTCATCGGCATGTTCCCAAGGGCTCTTGGCTATTGATAGTGAAAATGATCTTGGCCTCTATTTTTTTTCTTTAGGTTTTTTTAAAGCTATAACTAGTCTCTAGGAAAAATAAACAACATTTCTAATCATAGCTACTCTAACAGGAACCATTACTCTCCAGTCATCGCAGTAATTGTGAACAGAATCAGATCAAAGTGAAGTTTTACATAGGATACTCTGGACAAAACGTACTCACCATTGGATAGGTAAAGAAGCACTCCCAAACCCCACCTGCATGGTCATTACTTCTTGATATAATGAAGAGTTAAATTTCATTTCAGTTCATTGGCAGTTTTTATTCAGTCACGAACAGTTATTCATTCTTATTTGTCATACTCCAGGCAGTTTATGAAATTCTGGGGACAGAAACACCAGAAACACAAATAATGCAAGGTCTTTGTCCTCAGAAAGCAGAAAGACAACAGGAAAGAAAATGTAAAGATAGTTTCTATACAGTGAGAATCATGTTTAGATACATATACATATATTGTAGATAGTGAAAGGTTCTAAGAGGAGGTTGGATAAAGCAGCTCAAAGGGCGTGGGTGAACCCAGAGGAAGGTATCTTTGAATAGGGGTTTGCAGAATTCATAGAAGAAAGAGGAGTCCTTCTAGGCAGAGAAAAATCGTGGCAAATAACGTAACACGCTAAGAGAATGGTAAATAGCTTAGCATTACTAAACCATAGGGTAGGAGTGGAGGATAGGATTACATAAAACTGAAAAAGAAGACAAAGGACAGAGCTTATAAACCAGGGCTCTGCAGCTCACCTTTATTTTTGCATTGCCCATAAGCTAACCATGATTTTTATATGTTTAAATAGCAGAGTAAAGGTTAAATGAAGAATAATATTTTGTGACACATGAAATTACATGAAATTCAAGTTTTAATGTAAAAAATAAAGTTTTATTGGAACATAGCCACTCCCATTTGTTTCTAGACTATCTATTGCTGCTTTTGCACTAGGCTGGCAGAGATGAGTGGCTGCAACAGAGACCACACAGCCTGAAAAATCTAAAATATTTGCTGTGTGTTCTTTTGCAGAATATTTTTGCTGACTTTTGCTGTAGACCATGTTATGAGTTTATGCTGTAAGAGAAAAAAAAGCAATGGATGCATTTTAAAGAAATTTGTCTCACTAAGAGCTATTGTGTAAACTATTTTCTTGGGTGGCATATTTTGAAAATAGTTTGTGTACAGGCAAGATCAGCATCCAAGTGAATTAAGCCATCAGCAGATAAGCAAGTCAAGATATTTTGGGTCCTTTGCTAGGCTAGAAAGATGAAGAAGATAAGTGTATAAAGTGTGACACTAACCTTGGAAGATAAACGTTCACACAGGATAAAGTGCTCAGAGATGGCTAGAAATCCACTAGGTCCCATTTGAGATAGGAAATAAGAAGCCTTACATTCAAAGATTTAAGTTATAACTTATTTAATAAACATAAATTCACCTGTGATACAAAAAACAAACAAACAAAAAATAGAAGGACTATATTTAATCCCCTTGCAGAGGTGGTTGTTAGTGGTTGAGTTTCAGGTTAGAATTTTTTTTTTTACTTTTTTTTCCCTCTGATATGTTTTATAGTTTGGTCAAATTTTTATAATATTTTGATAGATTCCTTTGAGACATGCCTACCACACTGTCAGCAATGAATGCTGTGTGAGGAAGACTTGCTTGTTTCTCCTTAGATCCATTTCTTGCCTTTTCCTTGCTCCACTCTGGATCGTGGGGACAGAACCCTGCTGACGACACTGCTGGCTCTTTACCCTGTGCCTTCCACCTAGTTCTGGTCACTGTCAGGCAGCAGTGGGAGACTGACGGGGGGAAAGCAAAAGCCGGAGTATTACGCCTCTGACTACTTTGAGCAGTATCATTGGAGGTGGTTGTGTGTCCTTCATGGTTCCAGCTGCCATTGGAGATCTCCCATTGTAGTTCCAGTCCTCCCAGAACCTGGACCCCCAGACTCTAGTCACCCTCTCTTACACCCTCCAACCCTAAAAATGAAGACCTCTTACTATGGTTAATCTATTGCTATTGTTAAATTGCTGCACTGCCTCCTGTTGATATTTATGCTCTACCATAACTTATTTTTATTGTCTGCTTCTTTAGTTCTTTTATTTTTAATTGTGATAAAATATATACAGCTCGAAGTTTACCAATTTGATCATTCCTAAGTGGCCAATTCAGTGTATTTTAAGTCAATATTTCAAGCATACAAGTCAGTGACATAGAGTGCGTTCACAGTGTTATGTAAACATCACCACTGTATATTTCCAACACTTTTCTATTTCCCAAAACAAAAATTCTATAACTATTGAGCAATAACTTCTTAACCCTGCCTTCCCAACCACTGGTAATCTCTATTCTCTGTCATCACTTTGGTAACTGGTTCTCCATATTCATATCCTTCCCTGAAGCGCCTGAAGTGGCTGTATTTTCTTGCCTGGAATTTGACTGATAAACTCTGTGAGTTCATTCCAAAGCAATGTTTCCTTACAGCCAGCCAGGCAAGTGTGCACAAATCCAGGCTGTGGATAGCACTTCAGATGGGTTTGTTTTTAAAAACACTTTCCATAAAACTTATTCATGGTTGTCCAAAACTTAACATCTTTGTGGTCATATAAGAAGCTATATATAGATTTGAAGGCTATTAATTTGCTTTCTCTTTCTTTAGTGTCTCATTTTTTCCCTTTGAGTTCTTGTTCCTTTATTTTGCTGAGAGTTGATATGAATCAAAAGTATTATCTACTTCTCTAGAACAATAATCTGATTTTTATGATAGAAATCATGATATAAAATTATATTTGTGCCAAAATTTATGTTTTACAATCTCTATTTAATCTTCAGAGTGCTTGTTCAATTTTCCTTCAGCAGTTCTGTAGTCTCTCTTTTCCTTCCACCCTAACTATCTTTTCTCCTAGTCACTATTGCTAGCACTGCCTACTTATGTGACAGGTTGAAGCAGATGGATTTTTTTAGTGTGATTTGTGCATTGAAGTTAAATATTGGGGTAGTTACTGTCTTTTAATAGAATATCAAAATGCTGTATTGTAACTGAGGCATTTTTGTTAGCTAAAACTTCCTTTGGTTCAGGTTCTACTCATTGGCAGATGCTTTATTCACTGCAGTATAGCATACATTCTTCAAATCATAGCTAAGACATTTTAAATTCTAAAGGCAGAACTCTTTTCTTCACAAAACACTGTGACATTCACTAACTGACCACTTCCAGCTCTTCCCCAATCCTCCTGTCCATTAAGTTAACAGTGGTACAAGACTCACATTTTTATGCCTCATTTATACTGACATGTTGAAGATGATTAAGGCAGTTTGGTTTATAAAAAAGAGAATACTGGGACAGGGCCAGTGGGGAAATGGAAGAAAGGAAGGAGATATGACTAGCCAGATTCTTGGACCATTGTTTTATGTGAGCAAATGAGTAATGGAGAGAGGAGAATGTTTTTCATTGACGAAGTTGGTTTGTTAGTTGAGAAAAGAAGAAAATGTTCAGCAGGTGGGAGGATGAGAAATTGTTTTTAAAAAAAAAAATCGCTTCGGAGATTTTTATGAGAGATTGAGAGCAGACACACTTATATTACAATTATCACATTGGAGGAGAAAGACAAAAAAGATTTTAAGAGCTTTTTATTTTCTGTGCAGAACTTTTTTTCAGCAATTTTCTAAGAGCCTGCAATGAATATATAAATTTCCTGTCCATTATTTTCGATCATTAGATTGGTGTTACCTTGGCCATGACACCATGCTGTGTCTGCATCACAAAACTGAGCAGTATTTTTTAACAGGTTGCATATGAAAAAAGGTGCAGAAGAAAGGAATGAAATAGGTGTTGAAGATCACATTATTTTATTTTACCCTCACAGAACCCTGCAAGACTGATAATATTATCCCTACAGATAAAGCAGTGATGCCTAGAAGAGGGAGGATTCTAACCCAGGTCTGATCAGCTCCACTAGATCTTCGTTTTGCAAAATGGAATATGCATATCAATTGGTTAGGGTGACTCATTATGGAAAGGTGTTGGATAAAAAACGAATCTATGCTTTCTTAAATGGCATCATGTTTAACACATTTTTTTCTTTTTATCTTAAAACAAATTGACTTTATATGGACCTTCAAAGAAAGTTCATGATGTGAAAGATGACAATTTAATCAATGCTTTCGGATAAGGTGGAAAATGTTGAGGACCAAGAGAGTATACACTGGCTTACACTGCTGAAGTCGTGAGAGAGAAATGTAGAAGCAGCATCCATCAAACTGTCTTATTTATTGATTTAATTGTAAAACCAAAAAGGATAACAAGGTATAAGAACTTAACAAGCCTTCTAGTGATCATATTTTTGTCCTGTGATAACCTCTGTTTTCTCTAGTGCAAACATCAAACTAATGTATTCATGAACTAATGAGAAATTTAGGGGGAAACACTTTACATGTTGTTATGCTCTGAAAAGACTCTTTGATGGTGCTTTAAATTGTTAATGAGTGAGTTTTGCTCATTATTATTGACTGAGGATCAGCTGAGCTGGGAGAGAGAGCTGAGCTGCCAGGTATCAGAGTAGATGATTAAAGCAACAAGCCCAAATTGAAGGCGTTCAGCCTTTAATACTATGGTGGTATAGGCAAGAATCTAAAAACAGAGAAAGCACCAAGTCCTCCTGTCACATTTTTCCCACACAGGTGGAGAGGGTCATGTAAAACAGCACAGATGTGGGAGTCACTTCACTCTACCAAATAAATTGCTTTGGCAGTTTTATGCACCCTGGGTTGGGTAGATAGCAAAGGGAGAAGGGTTAGGAATGGACAAGTCCTAGGTACTAAGAGAGGAATCTTCATAGTTACCTCTAATTTCTTTCATGAGGAGGTTTCAACAGAGGCACCTGAAGAAGGCCTCAGATACAGAGGCTGAGGCATGAAGTTGCCAAAGATGTCACCACGTCCCCCGGAGGGTGGAGTAGAGAGTGGATGCTGAGGCCTGACCGCGACTCCCACAGAGACTGGAAGCTTGGGCTGTGCACCAGGGCTGTGTGAGAGGGCAGCTTTCCCCCATGAGGCCTGCCTTCGTGATGGCCTGTGATCAGGCCTGGAAAAGTATACATCGGTTTTTAAGCAGGAGCCGGACTCCCCACTTATCTTTAGTGTGAACTTTTTGACCTTTAGTTTTGCAGAGTACCAATAAGCTTATAACTGAAAGAGGGAAGATGAAAGAATTTCTTGCAAAAGAAACTTTGTGTTCTTTTGCAAGAAGAAGGACCACACTGGTTTGGCTATTAATGCTTTTTTCTTCTCTGACACAAAGTTCTCAAATGTTTGTGACCAGCCACCAGTAAGCTGCTGCTGTTGCTGCTGCTCCTTCAACTTCTCTTTACCCACTCTCCCTTTTCCTTCTTCTTGTCAACTTTTAATGGAGAAAGTAATCATTTTAGGAAATTGGGCTTAACATTTTGTGTGTCCCTATGTGTAACACTGTTTTAAAATGAGAAATTAAACTGTATAAGTTATAATGTTAATCGGGGTTTCATGAATTCAAAATGAGAATTTTGTTTTTAACTATTTCTCAGAGTGACAGATTGATCATTGGAGGCACAATCTTAAAGTATCAAGTATCAAGAATCAAGAGAATTCCTTTTTCATCATAGTATCTAACATATTTTGGATTTAGTGAATATCTTATTAGAAAACATGAGCATCACAGTTTGGTTTGCAAGACACACAATGACCTGGTTCAAATAATGAGTAATTTATGTATTATATTTTTTTATTTTTTTATAATCATTGTCATTTCTGACATTTTAATTTTTACAGTAGGATAAATTCTTTTTTATTTGACCTTGAAATGAGTGAGTTTTATGAAACTGGCAAAGTTCTCCTTTTTACCCTCATGCTGAACCTGCTTCTCAGAGGGCTGTTTGTCTTTTTTTCTTCCTTTATTTTTATTTTTTGGAAGAATAGGGGGAGTGTATAATTGAAGAAAAGTTTCTAGTATGAAGGAGTAATGCAGTAGCACGACAAAAACTCTGCCCTGTTCCAAATAGCCTTTTATTTGTTTTGCTAATTCCAACCACTAAAATGTATCTTTCATTTTAAATATATTATCTATACCAGTATGAATATTGTGTGAAGGAATGTTGTGGATTGACTCTGTGCCATGTTTGTATCTGTGGTTGGAAACATGATAAAATTATCAATGGAACTCCTTAACTTGATCCTGAAGTGAAGGGATGTTGTCCAATGAATCATTTGTTTGTAGGAGGCAACATTGTAGCTAATAGAGAAGGAATGGGACCCAGATGTTTTCTGAAAAGTTAGTTGACTGGAGGCAAGGAGCATTACCTAAAATATAGGCGGCCATATGGAAGTGAAGGTTGGAAACATCCCATTACAAGTCATATATCACTGAGCTGACAGCAAGGGTTTCAGCTTGTTTTTATTTAAATCATGAAAGCAGCTGCTCAGCTGTCTAGCTGTATTAAATTTAACCCCTTTTCCTAGCAATTGAATTCAGTAATTTATGCAATTTTTATTGGACCACTGCATAAATATCATTTGGAGAGCTTTCACTTATTCTTGTCCCTTAAATTCACATCCAGATCCATGATTGGCTAATTTTTCTCCTGAATGAAAATGCCTACAGATAATGCACCTGGCTGAGTCTATTAAGGCGAATCACAGAGGAATACTGTAATTTCAGCTTTGGCAGATAATTGCTATGGCAAAACATGAATAAATGCCAAATAGTTTTTTTAATGATCTTTTATATCTCTTGGTATCTTTTACTTATTTTCCTTCAATTATTTTGCTTCCTGCTTCTTTTTTCTCTTAGTGACTTGCTCTTTCACTTCTCTGTCCTACATGCATTTCCAATATGTGAGTCTGACTAACTCTTAATATTTTATTTTTTAGTTTTGTCTTTTGGCTGTTTAAGTCTATCCTTTCACAATTCTCCTCCAGCCCTTTTTCTTTCTTTCTCTCTCCTTCTCCATGTCTCTCCTTTCTCATACTCACCCTTCCTTTAAAGCCTCTTCCAGCTTTATAGTTTGCAGGGTTAGTTTTAATTATTTTTCCTTCAGCTCTATGGATCTTTTGGGATGTTCTATGCCCTCCATGAAGTACTTTTTGTCAACATTTGGAGACCCTTCAACTCAGGTTTTGGCCACATGTGCCTCAAGCTAGCTGTTAATTTAAGATATATTTTATCACTTGCCCACCAAAGTAGAGACTTGTACTATTGCCCATTGGAAAAGTATAGACTTTAATTTCCTGTGGAAAGAAACACTATGGAAAGAAACACAAGTTCTATCCAAAACAATAGGAGAGACTGGTAAAATAGGGGTAAGCTGGTTCTAGAGAAAAAAAAATATGTATATATATATATATGAAGTTAAGGCAGGGGTTTCACATTCGTCTGGATTTTTCAGTTAATACTTCAGGTAATAATTCACCATTCTTATCTAACTGTAATTAAGGGTCTTTGCCTTTCCTTTGCTAGGTGATATTTTGTTGGAGATACTCAGTCTGGGGGATGTGTTTCTCAGTTTTTCTTTTTATTGATTTTATAATAATGTTTTCTATTGGATTCATTTTTATGGATATGAAACTCTTTAGAAAGTGATTCTAATAATAAATTATATCTGCAACAATCGGGATCTAATGTTTTCCCCCTAAAAATAGGTGAAAATCAAGGTTCGAGAATAATTTAGTGTGCTATTAGGTGACAAAATGATTTGCTATGGGTCAATGAGCAAGCTGACATTCTCCAGGGCTATTTTCTCCAGGGCTAATAATAAAGGTCCTATGAAAAGAGAATTTTTTTTTTCTGAAAAGCCAACTCTAACTAAACAGAAATTCTGATCCCATATTTACACTCTAAAAATGTAGCATGGCTCAGTAAACTAAGTAATGGACTGGAACACTGAAGGTTATTTGTACGACCTATAAAAAATTATGTTGCGATTAATTTTATATCCACTGTTTCCTCATTAGAAATCAACTTTGAATGTCCTCAGAACTGGAGTCAGAAAATAATTGCCATCTTACAACTTAACTGACTTTTCTAAGGTTATGTCCAACATGGACAAAAAACACAAAGTCCTTGTAATCAGAGAGCAAATAATTTGGTTTCTTTCAGTGCAGATCATCTCTTGGTATCCATTGAGTTTAAATATGGACCTAAGTCAGTGATATTTAAAGTAAAGACTGCATTATCAGATGTTATAAAGAGGGAACATAGAACTCTAAAGTTCTGCTGTTTGGATATCTTCCAGACCCAAGTTTGATAAGATTTTAGCCAATAAAATCTGATGGGAGAAAGGCTGTTTTTTATTAGGGCAGAGGATGAACAGGATTGGGGCCAATAAAGCCAATACAAACTTTGGTTATATTTACACATGTGAAACATGAAATGAGAAACCACATATCACAATAAAGACTGGTCTGTTTCATTCATTCAGTAAATATTTATTGACTGGGTACTGTTAGTCAAATACTGGGCTAGGTGCCTAGATGCCCAGGTAAGGAAAACTGTGGAAAAAGCTGTTAAGAAAAAGCAAGTTTTGCAGAATGAATTTAAGAATCAGTTTGACCAGTACTCAAATAATTAAGAAACTACATTAAAATATTTACTGTGTCTGTGCTTATCTTTTCTGAATATTTCATAAACCAAGACTTATTTTTTTACTCATATGAACAAGAAATGACCTTAGAGATGAATCTGTTGAGGTTAGATGCTGAACAATTATAATAGAAGTTAAATAACCTAAGCAATTATCCCCCCAAAAAAGTCTCAATAAAAACTGTTAAGTTGACTATTTCACCTCTCAGATTTACATATATTTTTAAAAACAAATAATACCAAGACTGGTGTGAGTGTAATGAGATGTGCATACTTTTATATTGCCAGTTGGATTGTAAATTTTTCTACAATCTTACAAGGGGTTTGCCAATACATATTTAGAAATATAAAATATTTGTAGTCCTTGATACAAGAATTTCAGCCACAAAAACATATCTTAAGAAAATAACAAAGATTAACTGAAACGTTGTCATACAGAGATTACCATCACCTCATTCTTTATAGAGGTAAATTATTAGGAGCATATGTAATGCTCAGTTTTAAAGGAATGGATAAAAAACGTGGGCATTCATGCAAGAAACACTAAACAATCCTTAAGAATCTTATTTTTAAGCATATGTGATCACATAGAAAAATGTTCATATTATGTTAAATAAAAAGATATATAAAACAAAGTATTTAGTATAATTTTAACATGTACTGAATTAAAAAGAAAGAAAAAAATTAAAGAAATTATACCAAATGTTGTGTCTTCCCAAACCTTGCCCCCTGCTGACTAATTACTGACTAATTTACTAGCTGGTTTGATTCTATTTGTGGCCCAAACCATTAAATTATATTTCCTACAAATAGTTCTACCTAATTACTTAAAGTTAGGAAAGGTAAGTGGTGCTCATACAAACAATACAGGAGAAATTTCAAGCGTACAGAGTTCCAGGGGCATGGAGAGATGAAGGAGGGATATAAGATAGATCTAAGATTTGATCTAAGATATAGTAATACAGTACTCCCCCCTTATCTACAGTTTTACTTTCCATGGTTTCAACTGCACACAGTCAACTGTGCTCCAAAAATATTAAATGAAAAATTTTCCAAAATAAACAATTCATAGGTTTTAAATCATACACCATTCTGAGTAGCATAATAAAAATCTTGCACCATCTGAATCCATCCCACCAAAAACATGAATCCACGCTGTATATGTCATCTGCCCAGTTAATCACTTGGTAGCTGTCTTGGTAATCATATCAACTGTTGTGGTACCACACTGCTCGGATTTAAGTGGCCCTTATTTTACTTAATAAAAACCCTATTATGAAGGGCATTATGCTAGAAATTCAGATATGCCAAAGAGAAGTTGTAAGTTGCTTCCTTTAAGTGAAAAGGTAGAAGTTCTTGACTTAAGAAAAGAAAAAATATTGTTATGTTACAGTTGCTAAGATCCACAAAAAGAACAAACCTTCTATCTATGAAATCGTGAAGAAGCAAAAAAATTTTGTGCTGGTTTTTCTGTTGCACCTCAAACTGCAGAAGTCATGACCACAGTGTGTGCTACGTTTTTAGTTAAGATAGAAAAGACATTAAATTTGTGAGTGGAAGGCATAAACAGACTGTATATATATATATATATATATATATATATATATATATATATATATATATATATGATTTGATGCTATCTGCTGTTTTCAGCTTCCGCTGGGGGTCTTGGAATACATCCCCATTAATTATAGGGGACTACCATAGTTTCAAAGAACAGTGGCTCTGTAAAATCATTTTTAAAATTTTTATTTTGTTTCTATTCTAGAACACTTTGGAAGCCCATCCATAGGGAGATGTACCATATCTCCTTAGAAAAAGCAGCTCTCTGATTTCTCCATTCATTAGATATCTATTCATTCTCATTATCCCTCTATAACAATCTTGACACACATCGACATAAGTGTTATATATCAAAGGATCATCAAAATAATACTTCAAATAATAGTTTCAGTTTGACAGCAAGAAAGTGTTTGTTTAGAGCACATATTTTTAGCACTTTGCCCAATAAAGTAGCTGAGGAAAAGAGTTTGATTATTTGCATATTCATAATTTATTTAAACCTTTAGCAGGAATCAATTAATTGTACAGGTCTTAATAATTCAAGTGCCATGACATTGCTCTTCATCTAAAGTTAGATGTAGTCATCAGTACAGGTTTTCCTGCTATCCACAAGTAGAAGGTTCCTGTGAAACCTTTTGTAAGCCAAAACGATGTAAAGGGAAAAGTGTTCCCTGCTCACTGGAAGTTCAAATTAGGCCACTTCAAATTTAGGAAAGCTGTACATTAAGTACCTTTTATCACTAACCAAAAGAAATCTACAGAAGATTTAGCTTTTATAAAAAAAGTCACTACTGTGCTAATGTGAAGTAACGTAAACTAGAACTTTCATTTATGTTTATGGGAAATACCTGTGTAATGAATTCTAAATGATGGAAAGTAGGTGTTAATCAAAGATATTGAAAAAAATGTTTGTGTTGGTAAAAAAAACTACACATTTTCTATACTTTTAGAAAATACTTATTCAGATATCATTCTTATTCTAGGGAAGCAACTTTGCAACTCTATAAATTGTAGGTAACTGATAGAAATGTAAGATAATTATCAGCTGTAGACACATAAATTCAGTCCTGTCTTATCTCTCTCTCCCACATGACAAAATCAATATTGCCTTCTATTGCACATTAATTTTAATATTTTGTAAATGTACCTGTTTTTTCACATTCTCTTTTGAACCAGTTATAAGATCATCCTGGTTTCCTCATTGAGTAGTCTTTAACAAATGTTCATTCTTAATTTTGTGAGATTTTTCCTTTTTCTAAAAAAAAAATCTTTTTATATGGGTAAAGAAAGTGTAATATTCTACTTGAAAGTATGGTGGATAATTTTACTATAACATAATGATATCACTGAAACTAAATTTTATGAAAAAATGTATCTGCTGATTATATCTTAGATATCAGATAATAGCATTTCTAGTAGCCCTTACTATTAATTAAACAGGAAAAATGATCAAATTAGAGATACCAATTTCTGTGACATTTTGGATTTTCTTTACATTTTCTAAGTTTTAGCAGAAACTGGATTTCAATATTTTCTTTAAATTGCCCTTTAAACATTTGTTTAAAATATGAAAAGTTATTGGATTCTATTATGCTTCATCTATGCTCATATGATCTTGAGATGGTATTTGAATTAAAGATTTAACCAAATGCAATGCTTGATTCTAGAGTATATCCAGGTTACATGCATGTACATACTTATTTTGAGACATTGTAAAAAATATGACTTATGGACCTTATGTAGTTATTTGAGCAATATTAAATTTTTTGCATGTGATATATTTGTAATTACATAGGAGAAAGTACTTCTTCTTAGACAATACATACCAAGGTATATAGCAACAATTTTTTTTTTTTGTTTTCGATTTTAAATGTTCAGAAATGTTTAGAACAAGGATAAATAGAGGGAAAACCCATATGGCATAATATAAATACGGGTGAAAGATGTAAAGATGTAGAAGGTTGGTATTATTATGCATTTTATTTTTTGTAGGTTTGAACATTTTCATAATAAGATAATGGAAAATACATATAATTTATTTAACAAGTTAACAGGATATGTTAGTAGATGTAACTATTTCTGTCATGAAGTATCCAGATAGGGTTTATAAGAACAGTTGACCATTTCTAATCATCAACCAAATAACAGGTTGGAAAAATAAGACTAATATAGAAAAAAGTTTTTGTTTTAAGGAATATTTGAGTGAATATTAAAAATCAGGAAACCTCAATCTTTTCTCTCCCTTTTCTCTCTCATTGTTTTTCCTTTCTTTTGTTTAATTTTCAAAATATTTTGACCTTTTTGTGTAAGCTTGCTGTTAATCAGGTTGAGTCTTAGTTTATTCTGGTTTCTAACACCAAAACTTGAGGCTACATTTGAGATGTCACTAAACTAATTGATTAAACTTATCACAAAATCTTGAGTAGCCTCAGGATTCTATCTACCTAGTCTCAAAAATTTGATTATCAGATATCTTTCAAAAGATATTGGGTTCATAATATTAACATTCTTCTTTCCAAAATTCTTTGAGTGATTAAAAAGAAGTAAAATGGACCAATTTGAAGCTTACTTTTTGCCCCCTCCTCCAACAATTGTGTTTTATATTAAAATGTCTCAAAGAAAAAATGAGAAATTTACTTTCTGAACTGAATGAATAAGCAATTACTAGATAATTTTCTAAGTTGTCTATATATTTCTTTTGTGTAAAGTTTGAGATAATTTGTAAGTAAAGAAGATAATACTATATAACTAATAAGAATCTTTGGCTTTTACATCGAAAGAAATTTTTATGAAGTTGATGAAACTGCATAACATGTATCTAGTAATCACATGCTAATTCATAGATACTGCAAAAGAGGCAAAACTGTGTTCCTTGTGTTAAATTTCTCTCCAGAGGGAGAACAAGTGGCTATTCCTTGAAGGAAGCAGATGCTTAAATTTAATTTTATGGATAGCATGTTTAACATTCAGATGCACAATCTTTTACAAAAAAAGAGCTCCCATATGTTCATTTTCTCTTTAAAAGGGATTCCACAACTTACTTCTACAATGCCTGCAAAAAAGGCAAGGTAGCATATCAACTCTTCATCAAGGAGAAAAAACATATCAAAGTTGACTGCTGTGAAATCAAGACTCTGCATCTGATTTTTTGAGGGGAAAGAGGATTATGTGTAAGGTTGCCACTATTGCCCTTTGTCTCAGCAAGGGAAATAAAGAATTCAAAGAGAAAAACAAGGAGGGTTTTTTTTTTTAACCCAATTCAGTTTTTTTCCTCTCTTTGTGATTATAATGTAGGTAAAGTTGTTATTTCATGAAAGGCACCTCTGCAGCAGTCAGCATTATCAGCCAAATTCCAAAGTTTTGATAGATGACTTATGAGAGCTGAGTTCTGGCTCAAGGAATTGACGGATGGCTTTGACTTCCAAAAAGGTTGGAATAGATTCATGTAAATCACCCTGTAACTCTGATCCGACACACATGTCCTCAATATCCAGAAGCCAAATAGGGGCCCAATGATTCTTCTATATTTTCTATTGGCCTAGTACCAAAGAGGCACATTGATTCAGAAAAAAAACTTTATCCAATTTGCTTCTCCTTCTAATCTTGGAGAAATGTAAAATGAAACCAAGTTATTAAAATTTCTAATATCTAAATTTTACTTTTCCTGTTTGCTCAACTCTTTTGAGTGCTTTTATAGTTTTCATTATTTTGTAAGATTTATGAATATCATCACAGAAAATAGTACTATGATAAGCCTACATATCACTTTGGACACTTATTTATTTGAAATTAGATTAATTTTAATGATTTCAAGAGACATATTAAAATAATTACCTATAATATGATAAATAATAATTATATCTAGAATATAATTTAAATATGATAATTGTTATAATTATTATATATTGACATCAATCAATAATGGAATTTGTTTTACAATTATTTTTAAAATTTAAATAGTTTTAAAATAAGTTTAATATTTATAGAACAATGCTGTAAATCCATAGTCAATGAAGTATTTATGGATTAATACTTTAATTATTATTATATATGCTGTAATATACTTCATACGATGACTAACTTTGATATGCACAAGACAAACAGTATGTCAAGTACTTTGAAGAGAAACAAATTGAAGTTGATATTTTTCTTGGCCTTAAAGCACACAATTGTGAAGGCATATAAAATACACCATAGCCATCATAGCAGACAATACATAGTAAATGCAGTAAAAGAAATAAGGGGGGAAATCTAGAGTTTTAGAAACGGCAAAGATTCTGTAATTTGGAGAAGAACTGGGATCAAGGCAGATTTCGTGAAGGAGGTAACATCGAGGCCTGCTTTGAGTGATGGGTGGAATTTAAAGAAATGGGCTTGGAGGAGAAGAGAATTAGAGGATGTGAACATGAAGAAAGCTGCACAACAGGAAAGATCTGGGGAAAATGTAATAAGCCATCTGGTTTGTCTGGAAATATGTTACAGGATTATCATGAGAGCATAAAAATATTTTCTTATGTATATATTCCTTGGGGAACTTATTCAATCTCATGGTTTAATCTCCTAAAATTCTTTAAATCCATATAATTTTTTTCTCTATCCCCACAAGCATTACTACTCTAGTTCTGGCCGTTGTCATCATCAGTTTGCTGAGACAGTGTCCTAACAGGTCTCTCATCCAGCTCGTTGGTCTCCAGTCTCCACACCACAGTCAGATGCTTAGAGCAAACCTAATTATATCATTCCATGATAAAAACCCTTTAGTTGCCTGCCCTATCTTATGCAAGGCTCATCTCTCTCTACTCTTTTCTAGTGCTTTGGGGGTACAACCTCTCTGAATGTCTCCTAATTCTTCCAGAGAGTGGTCTTATTTTTCTCTCTAGATTGTTCTGTCTGTTCCCCAAATTTTTCTTTTTCATCTAGCAAACTCTTTTTCTCCCTAATGTCTTGGTTTAAACATCAGTTCATCCAATCATTCAGTTATTTCAGGCACTTCATTCTTCCCAGACACTTTATATACTCACTCAGAGTATATTGTGTGCCCTGCTACACACAGCACCCTGTCATGTAATTGTCGTATGGTGATCTGTATTGTTTATTCTAATTCAAATCCCATAAAGTTATAAATAGTCTGGTCAAATTCAAAACATAATTATTTGTCGAATAAATGTCTTAGTTATCATCTTTAAGTTGGCAAATATTGTCTAGATAATTCATGCATGGAGGTAATCAATAAAAATCTGATCTTTCTCTTACCAAACATGACTCCAACAGATTTTCCTGATTTGCATGATCTCCTACTCAATTAATCTCACATATTTTAAACTTTTGAAATAGTTCTTATAAAAAATTATCCAATTATCGCTCCATTCTTTGGTATGGTTTTGAATAACCCCATAGAAAAACTTCTTTTACAGTTTTCCTTTAACTCAGAAATATAGTCAAAGAGTCAGGCCAACCTCCTCTACAGCAAGGTTGACTGGACCCCACCCTTCAGGTGCATTAGTTCTTTTTCTTTCTACCTCAGGTCTAATCCAGTACTCAGGCCAGCAGGAGTAGCCCTCTACCCTGAAGCTATGCCAAACACTCATGGTCTTGTTGAGTCCCTCTGTTTTTTAATTAAAATAAAAATTGTTTACAATGTAAATTTTTTCAAAAATACAGAAAAATGAAACAAGGAAATTTGAAATACCCATGCTTTAACACTAACCAAATTGATTCACAGTTAATGTTTTTATTTTTTCAGCTTTATTGAGGTATAATTGATCAATATAATTATAAGATATTTAAAGTGTACAATATGCTGATTTGACATACATTTATCTTGGGAAAGGATTTCCCCATTGAGTTAATTAACACATCTAGCTACTTTCTTTTTCTTTTCTTTTCTTTTTTCTTTTTTTTTCTTTTATTTTTTTTGTGAGAACAGTTAAGTTCTACTCTCAGCAAATTTCAATAATATAATGCAGTGTTATTAACTTTGTTTTTATTAATTTATTTATTTATATTTATTTATTTAAATATATATTTATATATATATTCATCCATGTTGTTGAAAATGACTGGATTTCCTTTTTTTAAGGCTGAAGTATATTCATATATATTATATATAAAAACATATAATGTTATATATTATATTATATATTTATATGTTTATATAAATATATAATATATAAAATATATTATATATATTATATATATAATCACATTTTCCTTATCCATTCATCTGTGAACAGACACAGGTTCTTTCCATACCTTGGTTTTCCATACCTTGTAAATAATGCTGCAATAAACATCAGAACAGATATCTCTTAGATATAATAAGTTTATTTTCTTTAGATATAAATTCAGAAGTAGGATTGCTGGATCACAGAATAGTTCTAGTTCTAATTTCTTGGGGAAATTCCATACTGTTTTCTGTAATACCAGTAGTAGTAATACCAGTTTACAGTCTCAGCAATAGTGTACAAGGATTCCCTTTCTACAGATCCTTACCAGTATTGGTCATATCCTGTTTTTTTAATAATAGACATCTTAACAGGTGTAAGTTTCTATTTTATTGTAGTTTTCATTTGTAGTCCTCTGATAATTAATGATGTTGAGTACCTTTTCATGTACTCATTGGCCATTTTTATGTCTTTGAAAAAATGTCTATTTAGGTTTTCTGTCTATTTTGAAATGAGCTATTTAGGGTGTTTTTTTTTCTCTCTCTCTCTTAAGTTGTATGAGTCCCTTCAATATTTTGAATATTAACCCTAATAGATTATGTCGTTTGCAAATATTTTCTCTCATTCCATAGGTTGTCTTTTCATTGTTAGTGGTTTCCTTTGCTGTGCAGAAGCTTTAAGAACCCTTGCCATGACCAATGTCAGGAAATTACCACCTGTTTTCTTTTAGGAATATTATGGTTTCTTCTCTTATATTCAGGTCTTTAATCTAGTTTTAGTTGATTTTTGTATTGTGTAAGATAGAGGTCCAGGTTCATTTGTTTCATTTATTTTCTTGTGGCTATACAGTTGCCAAACACCATTTATTGAAGAGACTGTCTTTTTCCCATTGCATATTTGGGTCCTTTGTTGAAAATTAATTGACCATATATATGTGGGTTTATTTCAGAACTCTTCTGTTCCATTAATCTATATGTCTGTTTTATGCCAATACTATTTTTATGACTATAGCTTTGTAATATCATTTTAAATATTACTCAGCCATAGAAAAGATAAACTATTGCTGTTTTTGACAACATGGATGGATCTCAAGATTGTCAGGCTAAGCAAAATAAGTCAGACTGAAAGTTGAGAACCATATGAGTTTACTCATATATAGAATATAAAACTCAAAGCAACAAGCAAACAAGACAAACTAACAAAAACTCATAGACACAGACAATTTAATGGTTGCAAGAGGGAAGGGGAGATAGGTAAGGGTAAAAGGGGTCAAATATATGGTGACAGAGGAGATTTAACTTTGACTGGTGAACACACATTACAATATGTATATGATGTATTATTGACTGTGCACTTGAAACCTTTTTAATTTTATTAACTAATGTCATCCCAATAAATTTAATTTTAGAAAATCAGGAAGTGTGATGGCTCTAGCTTTACTCCACCTTCTCAAAAAAAATTATCTTGCAAGTTATATGTTTCAAATTTTTTAGTGGTCAGTTCTACATTTTAATGTTCTTTGTTGATTTAATAGTTCTTTAAATCTAACTCCTCTGTCTCCAATGTTATCATTGTCTAGTATTTAATTCTAACACATTTTTAACTTACTGTTATTATTTATTATTTTATTTACCTTCAGTGTTAAATGACAGGTTAGCTAGAACAGTTCTATAGGTTGACATGATATTTAAAGAGATTTATTGAAATTTGAAGATATTTTATTAATGTTTAACCAAAAGTCTGATATACTTTATTTATATTCTTCTTTTAATCTAACATGTCTTTTGTTTCTGGTTTCCATTAAAAGTTATCTTCTTGTTCTCAGTCTTTTGTAGTTTTCCTAAGATACATGAAATCTCTTTCTTAACTTACTTTGGCATCATTTTATATTATTTATCAATCACTTTGGTTCTAGCATGGATTTAGGAATATAATGCTAGCTTAGTGGTTATGTATTAATCTGCTGATCCTGGAGCCTCCAACTCTGCCATGCAATAAGCAACTCTTAGTTTTGTGGTTTGTATTTTATATAAAAAATAACCTAAACAATAACATACTTAATTTTATCTGGTGTATTCTGAATCTGATATGTAATTTGAACAAACAGGATTTCTTTATATGTAACAGACTTTTTTTTAACATTAAAGAGTTATTGTTTAATCTTATTACTACTGTTTTTAAGTAATACATGCAAAATTTCTTTTAAAAAATTTGGCTTCTTCTTTTACCATGAAAATATAAGTTAATTGTTATGGAATGAAAATCAAGCCTTTTGCAATTTTGTGTTACTCACAGGTATATCCATTTGTGACTCTAGTTAAAAAGAAAAAAACAAGAGAGAAAGAAATCCTGTAAAATCATATCCGTGGAGAAAGTGCGGTTTTCTAACTTCCATTTAAAATTTCCCGAGAGAACAGGCAATCCCTTCACAGACTTGAATCGAGAAAGAGTTTGATCTCAAAGCCATGAATTCTCTTCCTGATTGCTGTTTGGCCTGAAGGTTTACTGGAAGCATCACCATCCTAGTTAGACTGTTTTCCAGCTTTTCAATGTGCTAAAGTATGATTGTATTATGTGTTGACCCTGATTTATGTTGAAAACCCAGAAACATTTTTTCCAGAAGAAGTGCTTTGTGTATGTGTGAGCCTTTAAGTCCTGGCCCCATCTGAGAGTTGACTGGCTCACCTCAGTGTACTGTTCATTTATTCAGATGGCTGGACTCTAAAGGAGGAATCTCTAAATATCCAGTGGTATTTCGTGAAATAAGTATTGTGAAGCAGATATGGGTTATTTAAAATGTATCACTATGATGTAATATGTCAATGCTCAATTATACATTTGCATGCACCTTAAAAAATTCTGTCTCGAGAGAACAACTGATTGTCATAATGCTGCATTTCAATTAAACCCACATCCTAGGCATTCTGAGTTCCAAATTCCTAAAACCCTCAAGTTAATGTGTTCCATGTTGTGGGGTTAATTTACATAACGTTCTGGAGCTCCTGCTGCGCTGTTTCAAATCTTGGTAGCTTTGATATTCTCCATAGTGCTACACACAAATATTATAAACTAGTTTTCACAGAGACAAGTTATGATTATCAGCAGGAATTAGTTTTATACAGTGATCTCTAACCATATTGTACCATAACATTACCCAGACCCCCTTATTTTTGAGCTTCATTTTGCAGTCCCTATAAAACACATCTGTTCCACTGTGTGTGTTTTGAAAATTAAATGTTCTAATACCATTCCGACTGACCCGGACACTGAAGTCATGTGGGAGAAATCCGGTCCACAACCCAAGTTGTACTGAGTCTTCGGGTCTTATGAGAGTTTGTAACTCACTTTACCATATCAAAGAAAAAATATAAAGAAAAAAAGAAAAAAAGAAGAAAAATAACATTTCTAAATGTGTGTGCTTTCTTCTGATAAGAGCATAGAAAAATTCAGTTAATTATAATGCCATTTAGTCAGTGTTAATCCTGGTGAAATTTGCAAGGTTGAGTCACGGTAGTTATCTCATTCCAGAATTCTGTAGTTTCTCTGCATAACTCCCGAATCATAGCAAAGAGCATCTCTGTACCAAATACTCTGTAGTGCTCTGGTTTATTGCAGAGGGTCATAATTAAGTGAAGAAAAAAATATACTATTCAAATCTAAAATTAGTTTATTTGTAACAGAAAATCTTGATATATCATATTTTGTATAACATAATTTTTGTTCAATTTATTTATTTGAATGTTTGAAATATAACTGTTGCCTGTGTATGTCTTATAAGGTCATTGCTGTCAAACACACATTTAAAAATAGCAATGAATACAGAAATCTAGAGCAGTTAAAACATCATTTTAAAACAAATGTTTATGTCAAAGGAGACAAACTAAATATTCTCTTCTTTATTAAGATAAAGTGAAGTGATATCGGAGGTATACATAAGCTACTCTCAGAATTTGGAACTTTTAACTCCTCGATGCACTCCACAATCTTGTATGACCCTCACTAAAGCAAAAACATCCATTTAACATACTAGAGCAACAGAGTCTCGATATTAAAAATAAAGAGTAAACCCTATAAATAGGCGGAAACAATGTTGAGCTCACCATCCATTTCTTTTCCTTTCAGTTTCTATTTGTTTGTTTGTTTGTTTTACCAAGTTTGCTCTTTAACCTACAAGCAAGATCAGTTTAAATTGTCAGACATCCAGATATCTACACAGAAACTTTCCTTTGGTTACTTTCCTCAGTCTAGCACAGCAGTTCTCAAACCTTCTGTGTGTGCATGAATTACCATAAAAGATTTGTATATACAAAACCACGTGTATTATACTATAGGGGTTATTTAAGGGATTTTCTAGGGTAATTTAATTCTGGACAATTTTTGTTGCATGTGCTCACTTCAGAAGCTAACCAAGGAGGTTCCACTTGCCCTTACTTATTTATGAGAATTATTAACACATTTCCCAGGAATCCGTAAAATATCACTTTTGACATAATTATATACACATTTTCAGCTACAAGGACACTGTCTGAAAACTCATACTATATTAAAGCATAATTTTTACCTTATTCAATGTTTCATATTGGTTACAAGTTCCCCCCAGAGTTTTTCAATATAATTGTTTTTAAGGATCCTAGTAATAATCTCCCTCCTCCATCCTTTCTCTCTTCTTTCTCATCAGAGAGAGAAATATCTACAATATATTCTGAACAAAATAAAAACAGTTTCAAAGTTTTATTTTTGTAACTTGGCCTAGATAATACATTAATGGCCAAACTATATTTCTTTCACCCCCAGTTTTATTGAGGTAAAGTTGTATTTCTTGAACTATAAAATGCAAGCAAGATAGTTTCCCTCTGAAGTTTTTATTGTTCTTAAAACTCATCATTATTTACTAATAATTATCCAACTTTTTCATTATTTATTTTTATGTCAGTATGTGCCTCTGTGAAGTTTTTTTTTTTTTAATCAATGCTGCTGGTACTTCTCTGTACCTTTTTGATGATGCCTGCTAAGCTATTATTTCAAAGATGAACTTGGCATTCTTAACTTTTTAAATTTCAGGCAGCAGAGTGCTGGGATGCCTTCTTATATCCAAGGAGAAAATATTTTCCATTATATTGCTCCGGGTACTCCTAGAATAATATCTGTGTAAAAATAATTTTAAATGTAATTTGAGGTATAAATAGGAAATTTAATGTAACATAAAATATCAAAACAATAGTTTGGTAATGGGGAGAAGACAGGATCATTAGAAATTATTATTTATGACATATTTTGTGTCATAAACAAAATTCAAAATAAAAACCATTGTGGGGCCCTAGAAAATATACTGGCATTGTAAAAACTTACCAAGAACATTGAACTCCATGCTCTTACACAATGAGGTACAAAATGGAAATAGTCCAAACAACAATCTATGTATAATTGTACTTACCTACTAAAATCTTACTCTACTTTGTAGAAGAATTATATATTCCCAGCAATAATTAGATATCCACAGCTTTAAAAGCATCATTTTAACATATAACCGTCAATGAAAAAAAACTGGAATTGGTAAAATCTCTCATGTTCCATATTTTACTTATAAATCATAAATCCTTATCCATCACTATCTCTTTCACTTTATGTTTATTGAATCATTTTAGCAAGACAAGTAGCAAACTTTAATAGCTTATCTTATATCTTGAGAGCACTTAACAATTTAAAAATTTTGAGTCAATATTCACCATAATCTTGTAAAAATAATAAGAAAACTAATATCCCCATTTTATAGAGGCAGAAACGGAAATTCTAACTAATGTCCTAAGGCAAAATAACTTGTGCCGAGTTAGGATAACCTAATCTTATTTCTTGCCCAGAGTTCCTCTGGTTTGGCTAGGGTAATTTTATGTCCCAAATTTATTTCAACATGTATGTGGTTTATCATTTAGTCTATTCATTAATTTAGCAATGATACTCAGATTCTCCATCAATAGTTTTATTTTTGAATAGTTAGTTGGTCACTTTACCAAAACTACTTTTCAAGAACAAGTTGAAAAATATTCCCTCTGCTGCATTTATTCAGTAACTTTTGTTCCTTGAAAGAGTCCAAATAAAAACTCATATCAAACAATATATACCACTGTCTTAGAGGAAAGAACATTATGGCAAAAATAATAAATATACTGAAGAAAACTGGCATAGCCAAGATCATTTTTGTGAATCACTGAGGTAAAAATAAATGAGGATCTTAAGATAAAAAATTAAATATAATTCTGTTCTTTGTGACAGGAAATCGCTTTGTTATGCAAAAAATTGAACAATGACTTAGAAATATAGATTACCGAAGCTCCAATTAAGTTCTTATGATGTTTATGTAGATTCTTAATCTAATGAGTGAAATATAGAAAACATTTAAAAATAACAAACTTGCATTTGTGATGTATGAGTTAAATTTTTCAGTTTTCAAATATCAGGTTCAGATCCAAAAAATTGATATATGTATTTTTAAGCAGAAAACATCCATCTTCATTAAAGAGTATAAATAGATTTTCTCTAGATTTCTGGACCTGATATTAATGTAAACAGAAAACCTTATGTAATATTTTATTCATATACTTACTTGGGTATTTTACATATATTAAGAGTTTAAACAGTATTTTTAAATATATGTGAATAAAAAGGAAAATCTATAATGTAAATAGATAATGCAACATCTGATTGTTTTTTGTCTGGGTTGTGAAAAAAATAAGTCATCAAGTGAATTAAGTGTACATTTTGATCTCGTTTTATAAAGGAAAAAAATATATATCCTTACCCCTGAAATGTGGAAACTTCATCTTTCCAATTTTCTTTGTATATTTCAAGCTCTTTTCCAGCAATGCATTATATCATGTTTCCTTTAATAATCTTTGTTTTCTTATTAAATCCATTCTTCTTCTTATCATCATCATCATCATCAACATCATCATCAACGTCATCCTTGTCTTTATTATTTGGAGCAGAGGAGATATAGGGTGTTGGTACAGGCTCACACATTTTTTTATAACTTAAAAGCTAAAAAATATGCTCTTTGAATGTTTGTAGTGTTTATGTAATCAGTACCTGCATTGCCAATGCTTATTGAAAACAGCTGGGTGCCTGCTGCCTGCCTCTCCCTTTGTTGGAATTATTGCCAGAACAGGTAGTCAAAAATGGAAAGTAAGGGAAAATTCAGGCATCTGGGTGTCTCTCAGGAAAGCAGCTGTGGCTTCCTTAGGAAGCAGTCTTTGTTCCCATCAGCCAAGACTCTGTATACCCTTGGGTCCAGTTCTGGCATGGCTGGCCTAGTAGGATGCAGTTTATGACTTAGGACTTACGCGAGAAACCATTTGGGCAGTCCCATCTCTGGCAGAACACTGAGAGAAATCCCTCAAGCTGCAAGCCATATGTGGGCTGTTGGCCTTCTGTTTAGCCTACTCCGGGAGGTTCCCATTTACTGGGGTTCTAATCATCCCTTTGACACAATAAAAACAATACAAAGTGATCTTTTCAAAACATATTTTTCCAAGATATACTGTCCTGTTTTTAAAACCAGACATCACTATTATTTCTGTAAACATGACTTTTTTTTTTCTTAAAATGAACTTGTTTTTAAGAGATTTGTTTCCTAGATAGCAGGCAAGTATAAGGAATTTTTTTTTAATAGCACACTATTAAATGGTATTAGCAGTATTGAATGGTATTCTGCACTTGTAAACATATGTTCTTCTAGATATAATTCTTTGTATATCAAGTGTTTAAAGTTCTTATCCATGTGAGATGATCTAAGTGCCTGATTTATGTTAGAGAGATGCCAGGATACTGCCTGCTTTTGCTATGTAGGATACACTGAAAATCAATATGATCTTGTGATGGAATTACTTGGCAACGACTGCCACTCATTGACCGTAACAATGGCATTGTGGTAGATTAGAATAGAATGATTTTCTTGATAATTTTAGTTGAAACAAAACTCTGATTTTATAACATAACTGCTTTAAATTTCAGTTGTCAAAGAAAATGGATATCAGAAAGTTTGCTTTTAGATTATATATTATTTTTTTATAATTACAAAGAATTCTGTTAGGATATGTAAGGACCATAATTGAGCCAGCAACATTTTATTCAAATATCTTTAGTTTCAAAACATACTAAATTTTGTGCCAGTGTTAGACACACTCAAGAAAACTAAATTAAATTTTTTCTAGGTATAGTCAGAACTTGTCTGCAGAAATATGAAAGTTAAAAAAATAATAAACTCTAAAATGTACTGAACTCTCTTATGTTTCAAAAAAGTTTTTAGGGCAAGGGGTCAGACTATTTTCAATCATTTGCCCATCACTAATTTTAATAAATAAAAAAGTCTCAGCATCAAACTATGTGATGTTCATTGAGTGCCTTCTTATTTTTTCTACTCTCATTTTATCCCCAGCTTTATAAAAACTAAAACACATTTTTCTTAAAATTTTTAATTGCTCTGATTTTTTTTCTTCTCACATTCATAAATAGCAAAGAATGTGAGATGTTAAGTACAAAAGAAAGATTATGCGTAAAAAGATTCTTTCCATAATGTACACCTTTCCTAAGATATTTTTCCTAACATAATGATCCACAGTCACCCTAGCATTCATTCTGACAAGTGATATTTGGTCCTTTATCAATTTAACTTTATTACAACTTTATTTCTATGTCTCCATATTACTTTCTCTCTTGTAGTTCAGGAAAAATGTTCTAAAAAGTCTTACCCTTCTATGGCATTAAGAACTTACATGATTAGAAAAATATAAAGGTAGGCCTCAGTTTTGACAAGCCACATTTCTAATCATCCAATGAATAGAAACATATTTAATCAACTTTGATCACCTCTTTAATTTTTTTATATGTTCATTGTGATAAGTTGGGCATTCTTTGTACCTATTCTTTTGAAAAACTTCAAGCTAAAATTTAATCATCATCATCATCATCATCATCATCATCATCTGGAAAAAAACTGAGAAGAAACCTGGATATAGAAAGTGTGTATATTAAAATATTTAGAAATTTTCAAGGAAATTAATATAAATCTAAAATGTATCATTATAAACTCATATATCTATAACAATACCTTATTCATAACTTTAAATTCAAAGATGTAAAATCCACAGATGTTTTGGGGGAATGTAGCATCTATTTTCATTTTATACTAATTACTGTACATACAACTGTCAAGTACATTCTCTGAATTGTAGATAGGTTTTGGAAACCTCAAAGTAATCTCAGATCTTCTTACTAATATTTATTCTTTTCAAATGTTATCATGATAGCTCAAATGTAGTATTGATAAACAATAATATATTTTTAGGAATATTGTTGAGAAAGATATACACTTGAGCAGTTTAGATTTTTAGAAATGAATAAATTATTGTACATAATAAGAGGTAATCATTTCTGGGAAACTAAAGAAATGGTTGCAATAAAGTTTCTATATTTGTTGTCTAAATTAACCTAGTACTTTTTTGTCAGTAAAATTATGAAAGTCCATTGCCCCCAATGAATAGTAAAATAATATCAGATTTTTCAGGTTTCAAAGTTCAGCTGAATTACTTAAAAACTGTTCTAATGTTTATTTTATGTTTATTTTCTTTAAAAAATATAATGTGGTATATTTAGTATATTATGTGTTTATAATTTAGTATCATAAGATACTTAATAATTAAGACAAATATTTTTTTTTTAAAAGTTACTGTTATCACATGGGTATTCACATAAACTTTCTTTTTATATATTTTTTTTCTTACTGAAAATATATATGTGCTAATTTAAAATAATAATATTGATTTAAAATCTAAATAGTAATAAATCTTTATAAGACCACATATTAAACAAGCTGTAATTGTATCTGCTCTTGAATAGGGTTTCGAAGTAAATAGAGAGAGAACATAAGACCTACTAGTAGGAGCAGTGACTAGAAATTATTTCCCTTAAGGCTTTTGTTTGTTTATCTGCATATGACTCTTGATATTTCAGTCATATGTAGGATATACTGGAAGTAAAATCAATTATTCTCAATATCTTTTGAGTTGGCATTTGTCAAATTGTGTTCTTACAAAATTCTAGGGGAAACTATTTATCATTGCCTAATATCTTTCTAAAGTTTTCACTTCAGAAAGATCTTCAGTACATTTGGCTCAAATTTATGCTCTACTTTTATTTGTGTTTATTATTTTTCATTAATAGAACATAGAAACATTTTGTAAATTCAGATTTAATCTTTTTAAAATTCTTCTTTTAGTTTTTTTTTAGGGGAAATACTTAATTGAATTTTTTAAAATAAATTTATTGGGGTGACATTGGTTCATAATATTATATAGGTTTCAAGCATAAATTCAGTAACACATCATCTGTATACTGTATGGTGTATTCACCACCCAAAGTCAAATCTCCTTTCATCACCATATATTTGACTCCCTTTATCTTTATCTACCTTCCTTCCCTCCTTTTTCTCTGGTAATCACTAAACTGTTGTCTGTTTCTATGTCTTGCTTATTGTTTTCTGTTTTATATTTCACATGTGAGTGAAAAAAATATGATTCTCAACTTTTTCTGTCTGACTTATAATCTCAGGATTCATCCTGAGATTGTTGTTTTAGGATGTTGTCACAAATGGCAGTATTTCATCTTTTCTTATGACTGAGTAATATTCCATTGAATATATGTACTACCTCTTTATTTAGTCATCTATTGAAGGGCACTTCTGTTGTTTCCATACCTTAGCCACTGTGAGCAATGCTGCAATGAACACAATGGTCATCTCTAAAAGGACAAAATATTATGTTAAAAAGTATGTTCAACAAAGAATTGGTTTTATTTTTCTCCAAATAATTTTATCAAAACTTTTGTGTGTTTAATGTGTCTCCTTTAAAATAAATTGTTCTGTTGTGGTTGTTATTGTTGTGTTAAATAGACAGTTAACTAGTACTTTATGAACCTCATCAGTATGTGAGAAATAATTTTTAGCTAAAAATATGTTCTTCCATTTATAGACAAGGTATTATTTGTTAGGGATACAAAAGGGATATCTATCCCAGGAGAATTTACACAAGGGAGTAAAAGGTAAAGTGTTTTTTGTTTCAAAGTGATTAAGTCTCAAGTCTTCACAAAAATGCTATTTTGTATTTAAAATGTTTCAAGTTTCTCCCTTTGCAAGGTAGAATTTAGCAAGAAATTTACCCATTCTTTATAAAATTACAGTTTTTCTAACTTGTTTGTTCAATTTGTAGTGCTTTAGTGTACATAATTATAATGCTACTATGGATAGGCATAAAATTAAATGAGATATATCTCAATAAGTGTTAGCATGTCATTATTTGTACCAATAAATACGTGTTTGGGAATCAAAATAAATTTAAGCTATTACAGAGATTTTATTTCTCTTGTGAGTAATCTTTTTTTCGAGTACATTAAAGCTTTCATTTTATTTACAAGTTTATTTAATGATTAAGTGATTTGAGAAGTATGGGATATTGCTAGCTAGTTCTAATAAAAATTCTTTTTAACTCAAGGTGATATTTGATTTTCTTTGTTCATCAGGTCATTTATTATTAAACGCAGTAGGTGGATTTAAACCAAGAGAGAAAAACATGTACATAGATGTAAGAACAATTCACTAGCTTTGTAATTTAAGAGTGGCAGTTTGAGGAGATGCTACCTGTACACAAATACCTCTTATTGAATTGTTCTCTATCCTTTAAGATTAGATGCCTGATGTGCTCATGAATAGAGCCATTTTTATAGAACCATTTTTAATAAGGCTTCTTCCAACATAGATATAATAAGGAGGACCAAAAGAATAAAACATCGGTCCCCACTGGTGTTTTAGTATGGATTAGTAGCTCAGATTAGCCACCTGCCAATTGGTGAACTTTTTGAAAAGGGGTTGAGGAAATGTGGAGAGCATCTGCACAGGCCAAAGTTCAGGCGTCAGAGTCGAGAGCCCTGGGAAGTCAAGGAAATAGCCTGAAGACGAGGTCCATTAATGATGTGTTAGTGCAAGGTGGGCTTGACACTAAGGGTGAACTTCCTCTGTTTCATATTTTGAATCCAGCTGTTAAAAACACAGAACTTGCCCAGATTTGGATAAAATAAGTATTCATTGAGTTTATACAAATACAGAAACATCCTATCTGTAGATTAAAGAAGAATATTACAAAAAGCACACTATGGTTACCATTTATTCTTACACTTACCTAAGCAATAATTCTCCTATCTTCATTTAACAAATAGTTGATTGAGAAATGTGTTAATGAATCTCAAGTGATACATTTAATCTAATCAACTATGGAGAACTAAAACAGTTTAATATGAAAATTAAGAAAAAGATTGGACATAGTAAAATGAAAACTTGAATTTCTACAATAATCAAGTGGTTATATTGAGCCCATGTCCATTCTGTAGCATATATATATATTACACATATATATATTACACATATATATATCCAAAAATATAAGAGCAAATCTGATTTTTCCTACTTATATTTTAATGAAACACAGTTATTATTTCAAAGTTATACACATTTTGAGCAGGACATGTTCTTGTATGTAATTTCTATGCCCGTGTGACAATCTGAATATTATTATATATAAAAACTCTATGCTTGAATATTGATTATGAAAAGGTCTCAGAAACCAAGCATTTTCTGACTCAAAAATCACCACACAAGTGCAGGTGATGACTGAAAAAGAGAAAATGAATTTGCTATTGATGTTCATATTTATGGAACTGACTTGTAAAGATGTGCAGTTTGATTTTCTGGAGAACCCTAAACAAACAAAAAAAAAATCATCTCAGGTGATATTTTGTAGGTTGTGATTTCTTGGTAAGCTACTTAGAGTCTGAGTTCCATTGCCTCAGAAGCAAACTAGATACCAATCCTCCATGGTTTCTCATAAGAATTAGATGTTATAATCTTATAAAGTTACCTGGGATAATACCTAGCATAAGTGAGGATCTCACTGTGCATTAATTTAAACCTGAAATCTGACTCCTAGGCTTCATCTGCTTTCCCCCCGCCCCCATCTATTTGAAGGGATAATACAGAGGGGCCTAGAAAAAAATAAACTGAGAAACAAAATTGTGAAGTGTACAACATTGCATTTGTTCAGTAAAAAGCTAAAACATTTTAGAAAATTGGAAAAGACAATCTTTGTGTTCTAGTCAGGGTGGAGTCCTAAAGGAAATAACAATTACAATTTTGAAAGGGAAAAAATTTAATTGTGAAGTGACAGATTACCAACAAAAGCATGAACTAGAATTGAAATCTGTTTCACTCTCTTGTTAGATCAGAGGTTCTTAATATTTCTGGGATCACAGATGAAAGTGTAGAATACCAAGGGGATGGAAATTGGGGAAGAGAAGAATTATGACATAATCGCAAAATTTAACATACAGTCTTAGAGGTTTCACTGAAATCATTCTCCCTAACCGTCATTCATGGAAATAATCTTTGTGAACCTAGACACTAGATTCAAAACCAATTAAAAACTTCTATTGCCAAATATATTTCAGATTCCAGTACCATGCACAACATACGTTACCTATTAGCTAGCTGCTCAATGAATATTATGAATCCAAATTAAACTATTTATCCTGATATTATAGATTTATCATCTCTGTTCCACTTGAAAATTGTCTTAAAAGCTATCCCTCTGTCAGCATTAACCCATCTTCACAGACAAATGTAATTCAGTGCACATCTAAGACCTTTCACAAATACTTCTCAATCCTGGTATTATTTTACCTGGCACCATCATGAGAAATCCCATGAAGTCATTTTTCTTGAATTACAGTCAAAAGAAACATAATCAAAACCAAACTTGAAATATATTGTATTTGATTTCTGAGGTAACTCCAAATCTTAATATTATTCTTGACTTCTGCTTCAATATAACTGTTGATTTTATTTTGGGTAATTTATTTTTTTCCTATTGTGGATGTTATAGGCTGAAAGGAATGTATGGATTTGAAGAAAACTATCAGATTGGCTAATGTAAGGAATACTCATTCTCTAGGGGAAAAAACCCCAGAAGGTTTAATCTATAAAATCTAAATATCGTTTACAAGGTTTTTTGTTGTTGATGATGATGATGATATTATTACCCATTTTTGATATTTAATAGAAAAATTACCATAGTTCAGAGTATTTTTTATGAATTAGTGGCTGGCCTCAGTTAATGGCCGCAGCTTCACTTTATTTAATCATTCCAGAATGTTCCCCATGCTCCCTTCTTATTACTTAAATGTGCTCTTTTGTATATATTTATGGATCTTTCTGAGATAGCGATCTTATTCCTAGGGAGAAGTAACTGGTCATATTTTAATAGTTTGAAGAGGAAGTTTGCACAATAAAATAAATGTTGAGAAATTCTTGCACAATTATTCCAATTACCCCTGCTGTTTGGGCATCCTGCTTTATCATCAGTATACTAGTAATACTTAAAATGAAGACTATATGAGCAATCCCATAGTCTGATTTTGGTGCATAGGTTAGAGTAAGAAGAAGAGGTAGCTTAGGAGGGATCTAACAGTGTAAAGACTAATGACTGGATTTTGATTCAAGAGAATTAGAAAATGTACATTATGGCATATGGCATTTTGATTATGTGCAGTGAAAAATTATGCAACCATGAATTGTTACCAATGGTGACTGGGTAGTTCTTATTAGGATCAATAGAAATAAAAAGTTTTATTGTACTAATTTTTGGTGATTTGTTGGGAATGTGTGGTATTACTTAAAAGTAAAGAATAAACTCAATAAACTCTTATGGCTGTTTATTATGACTTAGTTATGTCTTCAATTTTAAGGAGAATTTTGCAATTACATTTTTTATATCTGATAAAAGACTGAGAAGGTAAGTCAGCAGTTTAAAATTTAACACATTGGGTGAAGTTTATCATATGCTAGATCACATTGCCTCAGAGAGAAATTATTCTTTAATAATGTTTTTATTTCTCCTTTTCCATTTCTTAAACTATATAAACAATGAGATCATTTAATACAATACATACAACATGCAGTATACCCAAATGCCAGAAGAAAGTTTTGTTTTATTCAATATTTAGCTTACATAGCCCCATCCCTATAAATGACCCAGATTTGTGAGTGTTAAATAAATAAAAAGTCATGGAAACAAAACTTTTTACTCCCACTCCTGTCTTAACATAACATGGTTTAAGCTGGGTTAGCTAACATCTATCAGTGAACAACTGCTACATTCAATTTGAATTATTTAACTGTCTAAAATGTTTATATTTACTTTCTCCATATTATTAACTCAGTTGAATGAAAATATTGATTCAGTTTTAATTGTTTTTATCTTTGTGTTTTGTTTCTTCAGATTTTTTTTTCCATCTGTATTGCTTTCTGGGGAGTAAGAAGCATGAAACAACTTGCCTCTGGCCTGTGGAAATAAGTTTGTATGTAATTCTCTTGTTTTAATTAGTTGTCTACAGCCACAATATATTGCTACTGACTATAAAAAATAATTATATAATAATTATATAAATCATTTATGTAATGAAAGGTAAATATACCTTTTCTTGATTGATTTCTACATATATTATTTTCTATTAAAATTAAGTCAGTTGCAGTTACTTTCCTTTATTGCTAGGACTGAAAACAAATTATTTCAAATAAATGATGTTCTATCCACTGACAGTATCTAAGCCAATGAAATAAGAGGAAGGGAGAAAACTTTAAAATAATAAAAATAATAATTTCGTTTGTATCAATTTGACAATATTTCCTTTGCTGTTTGCTAATATAGTATTTATGTTATGTGCTATTGAGTTGGCTTCAACTCCTGGAGATCCTATGAACAAGTGATGTCCACCATATCCTGTCTTCAACAGCCCTGCTCAACTGCTGTAGACTCGTGCCTATGGTTTCTTTTACAGAGACAATCTGTCTCATATTTGGTCTTCTTCTTTTCCTGCAGCCTTCTATTTTTCCCAACAGTATTATCTTTTTCAAAGAACTCTGCCTTCTCATGATGTGCTCAAAGTAGGACAGCTTCAGTTCTTTTATTTTTGCCTCCAGAGATGTTTCAGGTTTAATTTCCTCTAGAACTCACTTGTTCATGTTTCTGTTAGCCCAGGATATCTATAGAGCCCTCCTCTAGCATCATATTTTAAATGAATCATTGTCTTTCCTATCAGCCTTCTTCACTGTCTAACTTTCACATTCACACATAGTAATTGGTAATAATAGGGTGTGGATGATCTTAGCTTTGGTCTGTAATGACACATCTTTGCTCTTGTTTATCTTTTCTATTTCTTCCATTGTTACCCTTCTGAGTCTTAACCTTCTCTTTGTTTCTTGGCTGCGCTTTCTAGTTGAACTGATGACTGAAACAAAGCAAGTAAAATCTTTAACAATATTGATGTCTTCATTGTCTATTTTAAAGTCGTATATTTCTTCTGGAGCCATGATTTTTGTCATCTTATTGGTTAAATGCGATTTTGCTTTGGCACTTTCTTCTTTCATCAGAAGTCATTTCAGATCATTACTACTTTCTGCCAGTAAGATGGTGTTATCTGTGAATCTTAAGTTATTGATATTTCTTCCACCAATTTTCACTCCTCCTTCCTCCGAATCTATCCCAGTTTTTCATGTAATACATTCTAAGTACAGATTAAACAAACAAGAAGATAAAATGCACTGTTGTCTGACATCTTTGCTATATGAAACCATTCCACTAAAAATGTGCTTAGATATATGTCATCATAAAAAATGCATTACATTAGTTGCTCAACTAAGATTATATTTACCTTAAAAAACCACATAACCTAAGGAGCGGCATTACAGAAAAAGACATCACTGAAATGAAAATGAATAGAATTTGTCAGAATTAGTTTATTCAACAGATTAATTTATAATACATATGTCTAATATGTTTGGTCAATTTGTTTTGGCAGATTGAGGATCATGCAGTAATTCTGTGTTATTTTAAATTGTCACTATAATGTTAATAAAAAGCTCTACATAAAATTGCCACAGGCATTGCATGTATATTATTCATTGGGGTTGTAAAAATTTTCCAAGTGTTTCATTACGAGGGAACTGACAGGGATAAGCAGAATAAGGTTCAAAGGCAGAAAGACTGAAAATAGTTGAATTTTTTTTCTTCCCTTCTTTCACTATTTCTTAGATTTAAAGTTATAATTTAAATGATCAAAGTTACAAGCACTAAATCAATTAATGCTGTCCCTCATTGAGCTTTGCCATTATTCATTGCCAGATTAAAAACACCAATCAGTTGGTTAACCTCATTTTAAAAATATGTTACTTAATCTTTGAACAGGGGGAATAATGTGGAACTATTAAAAGAATCAGACTGCAGGTTTCTATGTGGACTCATGACACAGGGTTGAAGTACATTTACTTTTCAAACTGGAAATGCAGAGAAAGATTAAATTTTGCATATTGGAACAATTAGCAAATTATCTCTCAAGCATCAGAAGTAGGGACTTGGCTTTGCTTCTTTCATCTTTTTATACTTCTTAATTTAACACAGAATAGAGAGAATTCTTAAGCCCGTAACAAATATTAAACCCTACTTTTGTCCCTACCAATAGCTTTTGCTGGACTTCACATACACAGAATCACATTAAAGTAAGGGGCCTTCTGCTTGCTTGAAACAGCTAAGTTTTTAGCCTAAAAATTCTGAATACTCATATTCCACATACTAAAGACTATTTAGTCTATAGGTTACATCCTTCAGAAATGGCAGAGAGAAGAGAAGTTTTATATATCTTTAAAGTAGTTTTCTAGAATGAACTATATCAGAATAGTTTAATGGTTTCCCCATGTCATATATAAATATGTATAAATACTTAAATATATGTCAATTTATAGGCATGGCCTCAGAAAGAGCTTAATAATGGATTTAAGAATTCAAAAATGATGAAAAATACTTTTATGGTAAGGTTCAGTTTTCCTTAAGTAAACTCAAATTTACCTATTCTCTTTTTTCTCTCTCAAATACCTTTACTGGTTATAAATGATTTTCTTTTAGAAATGTAGACATTTTCAAGCTACAAATTTTCAGGCCTTTGAAAGTAGAAGTGATTCCCAAATAGTCATGTTCCCAGGTTCTGTGTGTGTTAACCAGAGCATTTTATTTTTCACCTTCAACCTTGCTAATTTTCCAGTCCAGTTTTCTCTTGCCAAGCACTAATACCTGATGACAGGTCATATAACTATTATTAATGTCGTAAATTGATCTTGAGTGATGCCATGTAATTTATGCTCACTCTTGACTGGAAGCACTTTAACTCTCTCATTCTTTCATGAGGAAAAGCATTAAAAATGACTCATGAATTACTCACCACTTCTAATGGAGAGATGCAAACTGACTTTGCAAATAATTACAAAGATCCTCAGGTTTTTTAATCTACCATAAGGAAGGACAGAGAGAGGGAAGGCACATTTATTTATTGAGTAGTACTCAACTAGCATTATTTCATTTAGTTTCTAAAATGCTAGGAATTAAGTACTGTCAATATCATTTTACAGAAGAAAATTCTGAGGCTGACCGGGCTAACAAGCTTGCTTAAGACTATGATGCATAGCTGGTGGCTAAAATAAGAATTTTAACTCTGAAGTTCAACATCAAAGTTTCTACATTTCATGATGTTAGATATTCAAGACAAATCTTTAAAAGTATGTAGGTCCAGAAATGTAAGTTTAGAGTACTTCCTATTCGATATGATGCTCTAACGTACAAAATAAAGTTTGAGAATAAGTGCTTTAGTTATAAGATGATTAGTTAGTTCACTAGGTGAATGAGTATAGAACTTCTAATCTTTCTAAGAATGAAAGGCTCTAGTTTTGTTTATAGAATTGTCATGTCTAAAATAATCCCATTCCTATACTTGATTTGTTAGAATTGCCTATTACTTTAGATCTATTTGTTGGATCATTTACTTCCCCTTAATCTGTTCTTTCTAATTATTTTTGTTCAGCTTATTCTAATCATCTCACAGCCATGATGTTCAGCAATGTGTGGATCTTTTAATCATGTTTCTGAAATTCAGTTAATCACTAAAGTATATGAACCCTTATTAAATTTAACATTGCTAGCTTACATTATTGTTTATTAGAGATTCTCAAATTTCACTTTAGTGGTAGTATATAATTTAGTAATTCAATGTAGAATGTTTGATTTGAGTGAAATTCTTTGTAAGGTATACATGATGTGATTTATCAGGTAGAACATTAGGTAGAAAATAAGCTCCCTATTTTATGCTGCCTCCTCTTTTTTTTTTCATATTTGTAGCTTCCAGAATCCCAAGAAAAGACTGAAAACACAGAGGCTAGTTTGCCTTTCAGAATCTTAAAATATTTTTGATGCCATGACTTTCAGTGGTATTATGGAAGCAGGCAGCTCCACTTTTTAAATTTAACATAAAATGTTCTATCTACTGTTAAAGTAGTTTTTCAAGTTTCCAGTCTGCCACCCTTTCTTCTCAATAGAGTAACAAATTAAACTACTCTCTCCACAAAGATTCTATTTAAAAAAGGTATTAGCCAAAGAAACAAATAAGCAAGCAAGCATTGATTTTCTATTGTGGGTGTGTCTTCCTTTGAATATGCAGTAAAAATTTTCAACCATTCCAAAAATCTCAGTATCCATCAATCATAAATTCATTCCTTGGGTGTCTTCTCCCTTCATTTTAACAGCAATGCATCCACAATTTTAACTTGTGTGTTTACATTACAGAAAACAAGAGGAGCAGACCTTACCTTTACACATTGGGATTATCTGTGGATTTAAAAATGCAAATTCCTGGTAGGAACATTGGAATTCTGATTTAGTAAGAACACAAGCCTCAAACCCCAGCCTGGTTATTTGTTGTCTCAGGTTCTTCATCCAAAAAAAAAAAAAAAATGTGAGGAGGGGGGAAAATAAAAAAAATAAGATGCTAAAAAAAAATTATGTATATATACTATAAAAAATAAATAAATAAACTAGCATTTTAAAAAAAATGTGAGCACTGGACCTGACCCTGTCTTCGGCCCTTTATAACTCTGACCTTCCAATGAACGAACAGTTTATCCAAATTATTTCTATATTTTAAATTAGTATAACCATATTTCTTTTAATATTATGATCAAATTTGGACTCAGGTGAATAATGAATTTATGAGATTTTCTTGCAGAGTATGTTCATTAGAATCAAGTCAATGGGGACAAATTTAGGAAGAAGACAAGGGAACTATTAAGGTATAGTACCCAAAATAAAATCTCACTCATTCATTTAAGAATCCTAGAACAACTTACAAGTTCCAATTCTTATTTCTTAAACATGCTTCTCTTTCTACTGTCTTGTCTTTGCTCTCTGTGTTTCATTCTATTCCTTCCATTCCTCCTCCTTTCTTATCTTTCCTACTACAGTTAAGTTAAAGTCGTTTTACATGAATGGTGATCTACCTTAACCTCTGTGTGCTTATTACGGCCACCACATTTCAATTTACTACTTAATAAATTACTTCTTTGGCCTTCTTTTTACTCTTTTGGAGTGAAAAATCTCAGCTGGTTCCTTAATAAATATTTCCTCTAAAACTGAAAGCAAACAAAGCAACAGCTGTTCACTGTACACACAGCCCTTGGAAACTGTGGGTACAGGTACCACACAAACAGCTTGGGAAATCCAGGTCATCAGATATATGTAAGGTCCTGTGGAGAAGCAGAGAAAGTCCCAGAACACCAGAGGAACTTGCTGACTGTATCAGGAAAACATTCAGGTTTTAAATGTATTATTAATTATGAATGGTAAACAACACTTATTTAAGGAACTATTATAGTTTTCTTTTTTCCAGAAATATAAACTATCAACTTAGAAAAAGCAACAAGAAATAGTCTCTCTGTACTGAAATATATGAGTGGCAAAGATCAAATATAAAAGTTAGCTTTACTTGGGTGTTTTGATCATTGAAAGTCACTGTCACAACTCTGTATCCTCAGGAGACTGGAGTGCTGTAGGTACTGCTGAGAGCAGAGAAGGATGCCCCTTAACATTTTATTGGCTGACAAATTCAGCCAGCAGTGATGCAGCTCAAAGTTGAGCTTCTCTCCAGCTCTCTAATAGAATAGAGGCTTTGAAAATTTTACAAAATGAGAACTTACTTTCATAGGTCATTGGAAGTAAAAAAATAAATCCTAAAGAAATGACATTATCAGTTGTCATCTTTTCTCTTTTAGGAGGTCTTGTAAAACCCTATTTGTAAATCCCTTTAATTATGCAGGTCAGTTTCCTCAAGGCAGTTCTCACTACTCCCCTAATTCCTTGGAGACTTTTGCTGGTGGCTCACTGTAATTTTCTCCAGTAGTCTTCTTGCCATAATTCTCAGTAATTCAACATCCACATAAATGATCTTTCTAGTATCCCGGCATCTCAGTTTCTTGATTTACTTGCCCCAGTGATTGCACCTCACGTAAGACGTGTGTCGTTACCAATAGCTGCAATTCTGCCATAGTCTCAACTTCAAACACCCTGCTGCCTTAACAAAAGAGACTCATGGACATGGGCAGTAGACTTGTGGTTACTGGAGGGTGTGTGTGAGGAAGGTATTTGGGTAACAGGGGTCAAATATGTGGTGACAGAAAGAAATCTAACTATGGGTGGTGAACACATATATATATATATATATATATATGCTTTACTGTTGAATTGTACATTTGAAACATTTTGGATTTTGTTAATCAATGACACCATAATATTTTTTTTTCAAAAATCCTGCTCTCTTACCATTTTATTCTCTTTTTTTCTAGCTGAATACCTTTGATATTCCACCACCAACATTTGCCCTACCTACTGAGACAGTTCTACTACTTTTTCCATGGTCTCTTCCTTTGTTGTGTATTTATTGGCTTTCTTGGTTATTCGAATTTCACCATCAATCATTATAATAGCTCTTTTTGTGTTATTGAATCACCAAGAGGATTAAATCCAACTGTAGATTTCCTCTATGTCTGCTCTCTTGTAGCTGAAGGTATGTAGAGAAAAGCACACTACCATGAAATTGCTCTCTCCTGTTCATGATTACCTACCTCAAGTGAGTTCTTGATTCCATCCAGCCATCACATGACACTTTCCAGTCCTATTCATTCTCACACTCTTTGACATCTGTTTCAGAGTCTTCAGATTTTCAACATGTCTTCAATCTTGGTTGATGACCTAGTTTATAATTTTATTGAAAACAAAAAAAATAGAAACTATCAAGGAGAACTTTACCTAACACTACCATCCAAACCTATTCCTATTCATGAGCTGCTTCCGCTCTTAAACAAAGCTAACCTCTGTGCCTGCGTCCCAGTCACCATTCACCCTAGCTTACTCAGATATAGCTTCAGTAATTCTGTTTTCTTCTGTCTACTGGATTATTTATTCCTGTCAACATACAAAAGTACTGCTATTTTCCCCCAAGTTGAAAAAAAAAGCTTTTACTTCATTTCTTCTTTGCTTCCATCTAACACTACTTATTGCTATTACTTTATTTTAAATGTCCTTCAAAGAGTCGTCCATAATCACTGTTTCCAATCTTCTCTCTCCATTGTCCCTTGGACACATGGGAGTTGCCCAAACCCCCATTGCTCTGCTGAAATTGCTCTTACAAAAGTCAGCACAAAGCTCATGTTGTTAAGTCCAATGGCCAGTTCATGGACATTATTTTACTTGACTTCTCAGCAGCATTTGACATTGTTAACATACCGTCTTCTTAAATACTTTCTGATCTCAGTTCATAAGACAGCTTACTCACCTAATTTTTCTCTGAACTCATGGGCCCCTCCTGATGGATTTTTCTTATTTTCCCTTTCCTTAATCCTTCCAGCGTTCAGGGTTAGAACTCGGTTCTTGAATATTCTTAATTTTCTATACTCACCCTCTAGATATCATCATCCAGTCTCAGTTTAACCTGTAGGCTAAAAACCCCAAATGTGTGTCTTTGGCCCATAATTCTCCCTTAATTACAGCCTTGTATCCTATTGACATTGCTTCTTCAATTATGGTAATAATAAAAAATTTTAAAAATTAAAAAATACCTTACATAGTGCTTACTATGTGCCAAACACTATTCTTTGTATTTTACATCTATTAACTCTTTTAATCCTCACAACAACCTATGAAGTAGATAGTATTATCCTCACTTTTTAGCTAGGAAAACTAAACAGGAGAGAGATTAAGCAGTTTATAGGTCACACAACCAGTAATGGTACTACCAGGATTTGAACCTGAGCATTCTGTTTCCAGAATCTGTACTGTCATCCCTTATAACTATGCTGCAAACCCTCTTAAATTAGACAGTAAGGAATCTTCTTTATCTCTCACACCCTACTCAACAAATGTCCATCGATATGTGTTGAATGACCCTCAAAATATACTCATAACTTCACTGCATATTATATCTATTCCACCTGCACTACTTTGGTTCAAGTCATTATGATTTCTTCTTACTATTATACTTCCTAATTTGTCTCGCCTTTTCTAACTTGCTTCCCTTTAGTCTATTTTCAGTATATAACCAGAATAATTCTTCTAAAGTATATCAGACAATATCATTCCTCTTCTTAAAACCTTCCAGTGGCTACTCATTTCACACAGAATAAAACTCAACCCCACACTATGACATGTAAGATCTTACATTGTCTTGACTATTCATGTTACTTCTCTGAGTTCATCTCCTCCTGCCCTCACCCCTCATCTACTTCTCTCCAGTTACAAGGGAGACCTTACCTTTCAGGTTTCCCTGACCTTGCCTTGAGAATTTATTCTCACTGTTTTATACGCCTGGTATGTCTTTCTTCAGATGTTTGTTGCAAGTTGAATTATGTCCTCCCAGATTTATATTTATATCAAGTCCTAACCCCTTCCCACCCACTTAAAAATGTGACCTTATTGGAAATAAGATTGTTACAAATGTAATTAGTTAAAATGAGATTATAATGGAGTAGGATGGGCCATAATCCAGTATGACTGGTATCCTTACAAAACATGGAAATTTGGACAAACACACATACACAGGGAGAATGTCATGTTAACATGAAGGCAGAAATTGGGGTGATGTGTGTATCAAAGAACAAAATCTTACTATAAGTAAGTGCTAAAAATTGCCAGAAAACTAACAGAAACTAGAAGGGAGGCATGGAACATACCCTCCCTCACAGCTCTCAGAAGAAACCAACCTTGCTGACACCTTAACCTTGGATTTCTAGCCATCACAACTCTGAGACAATAAATTTCTGTTTAAGCTACACAGTGTGTGATGCATTATTACAGTAGCCAAATGTAATCTCTCACTAAAATTCAAGGCACACACACATAATTTTCATTATTTTCTCTTTATTATGTAATATGCTTTAATTTCACATATTTTTCTTGTTTATTTTGTTTTTTTTTCCTACTAAGTGTTCATGAGAGCATGAATTTTTTTTTTTTTTGATAGTGCTGTTTCTCAGCAATTGGAATAACGACTGGCACATAGGAAGTGCTCAATAAATATTTGTTACTTGGATAAATTCATAAACTTTCTAGTTGTTTAAGAGTAAATAAATATAAGCAAAGAAAAAACTGACATTCTTTCAGTCTCAGTTTTGAAAGACTCCCACCACAATAGTTACCAACTAATTATCAATTCCAAAGTGAGATTATAGAAAATTATGAAAGATCCACCTTGTCTAAACTTATTGCTAATACTCTTGATTCCTCAACACAAAAGTAGAACAAGGGTTGTGAATTTAGAATAGAGAGAGAATTTCTGGAGAGCATGGCAATGTCAAGATTCTACTTGCTATTCCTTCCACAAGAGAAAAATCAGTGACAATTCTTTCTCTTTCTTTCTTTAAAACTTGATAAGTGGAATTTCAAAGAGTTCAAGGAAGAGCTTAGTAGTCATCCTCTACAGTCTATAGCTTCAGTGGACTTTTGTTTGACCCAATCCTGTCTGGCCGAATGTCCAACAGCTGCATATGGAAAGTAACCATGTTCATAGAAGTGGGTTGCATTTGCAAGTATTCTCATGGACTAGAAGGAGAAAGTGAGTGCAAGAACATAAGACACCTGTGAAGACAATACGTCAGCTAAGAGATTCTGGAGATGTACAACTAGATGCTGGTGTGAAGGTAGAGCCAGAAGTAGCAGCTGCGGGGGCATCATCCTTGTCAGAAATTTACCTGAGAGTTCCCACTGGGTAATTATTCCTAAACACCTCCAAGGCAGAGAGAAGACAGTATGAAATCAATGGTGACCAGGAAAGTTCTTTTCTTACCCTTCTCTTCCCCTCTGCTTCGACCATGACTAAACTCCAGTCTTTAGGAGAGAGTAAAGATGTGACAAAGTAAAACAAAACTGAACCCCCAAAACCCCTTTATGCAACACATGCACACACATGCACATTCAGTGCACTGCACACTTCTCCCCCACAGTAGACCAAATTGGGAGGGAAGATGGAGCACCAGAGAGAGAGAAACTCAAACTCCAATGAAGTTCAGAATTATTTTTTTAAACATAGACATTGGCATATTAATTGTTGAACTGATAACATTTTTATGAACAAGTGTGACTGAAGGAGTTATTTGTCTAAGAGTACTCAGGTAAATTATTTTTTGCCCAAGATGCCATTCAAGGGCAAAGAAATAGTTTGCTGTGCAGAGAGAATGGAGGAAGGGAGTGAAGAAAATGAAGGCAGTTGTTTCCTTCTGATATTTTGGAGTCCTGCCTTTTCAGCATGCCGGTCCCATATTCCACTGCGCAAACAGAGAAGAGTATGTCTTTATTAAAAGTATTTGAAAATTATAGGATGCAATCTATATACTTTATGTATAATAAACCACAGATACTCTCATTTTCCAAGGATCCATTTATAACTCTTATTTTAAAAATAAAATTTAAACAATATTATATTTTGTTACATAGAATAACTATCTTGAGACTTCTGGAAGATGGTATAAGATTACTTACTTTTTAAAAGTAAAAAAAAAAACACTTTATATACCACTTTCTATAACTTGCAGTGTGGGAAAGGTGAATAGGTCTAAAGTTATTTTCTTCTCTGTTTCAGCATTTTTGAAAGGCACGAAAGGAAATAAGACCAATCCAGAAATTCATTATTTCTCTCCAATTTTTCTTTTTCCCATATGAGTAGAGCCTGGACGAGTACAGACACATCAGGGAACATTTCCACTGTGTGGGAGAAACATCTGCAGTGAACTCCACGGACCACCAGAAGCGGAGTGAGAAGCATGTGGGGGCGGAGGCGGCAGACAATAAAAAGAAAACTGGGAGTGGGTTAGACCCAAACATCCAACTGAATTGCGTAACCTCCAGGTTGCCTTTGACGTTGTTAAGAACTGTAAGAGCCATAACGTTCACATGAGAAACGTCTTTTTAAAAATGGTGATGAAATAGAGCTCAGAGCATACCCTTCAAATTACCCGCCCTCTCCCCCAAGGGCATGGAAAACGTTAGCATTCTGCTTTGAACATTAGCCTCTGTAGAGCCTAAACTGGGTAGTTTTCGTGGGATTCTTCCTACTCGTCTTTCGCAGCCATTTATTAAGATGGCCATGCGAAAACCCAGGAGCTACAAGCCTCCCCTCAAACCAAAGAGAAGAATAGTGAAGATAGAGATGAATTCAGAGTGAATTCGTTATAAAACAGCAGGGGTAAAAAGAGCTCTGAAATGCAAATGATTATCATTAGAAAGTAATATGCGACTACTGAAGAAACATTTGAAAGAATAATGTGGTCTAGCAAAATAATCCTGCAATCTGCATTCAATCAAAACTGACCAAAAATGCTTGCAATGGTCCTCTGTATTGTCGGAAGCCAAGGGTTTTCTGGAACTCGTAAAGCAACTTTTACCAAGTGGCACATTACCAACAGAATATTGGTAAAACAATAACCAGCCTTTTCCAATAAATGAAACTCTCCGCCTGTAATGACCAAGGTGTTGGAAATGACAGGAATATCGATACACCTGTAAATGCTCACAGGTGAGTGTTATGGGTTGGTTTGTTTTAGTATACAGCACATTTGACCTGACATCTTGCCCACCAAATAGCTTATGTGTGAGGATGTTTAAAATTCAATATAGTTTTGGAAAATCATATTGGGCAGGGCTACACTTGGAAAACTGGACAGGAAGAACACGTATCACAAACTGTTGGAATCTGCTTAATTAATTTTGCTTCTGGGCCAATTTCATAATTCTCTTAAGTGCAATATTACTGAAATTCTATTAACCGTATCCTCATAGAAAACAAGACACATAGTATTTATAGGTTGTGGGTTTTGCTATTCATCTTTGGTTCAGAGCCTTAGTGAGTAAGATTTTAGGGTTCTAAACTTAAAAAAAAAAAAGATCTATCTCTGACTAGATTTGATTTCAGACAAATCATCTACTTTCACCCCTCACAGTTTACATCTGGCATCCATGAGGAAGGCAGCCTCTTTGAGATGCAGACTGGTGGTTGTAAGGCAGAAGCCTCACTGTTTTCCATGGAATAACTACTTACCTTGGGGCAATATATTATATATGGCCAAAGTGCATGGTTTAGGACAGTGGTCCCCACCCCCCCCGGGCTGCAGACTAGTACTGGTTCGTGGCCTGTTAAGAACTAGGCTGCACAATAGCAGCCTAGAGAGCAAGTGAAGCTTCATCTGCATTTGTAAAAGCTCTCCAGCGCTAGCTTCACTGACTCAGCGCTACCTCACATCATCAGGCACTAGATTCTCACAGGAGCACCAATCTCTGGTGCCAAAATGGTTGGGAACTGCTGGTTTAGAAGATGTCTAGCATACTCAGAAAACCTAGGACTCATTCATTCACCTACAAAAAACAGAAATATGTTCATGATTAGCTTTTTCAACAAAATACTCTGAAGTTAGAAGGAAGTTGAAACCGAATGTTTACCAGCCAAAAAGCAGGCAAACTGAAGAACATAGATTTTCTTTAAATATCTTTAAATTATATACCACAGCTTATAGTTTATATTTATTTTTCTGAAGGAGAACCTGATAAGATTAGTTAAAATGAATATTCAACCCAAATGGTATACTGAAGAATAATAGTAAATAAGATGATGAAAGACCTCTTTGGAATCATTCTGAAAAATGATAAAGTAGGTTGCATGAATTTTAATCATGCAGAAAAATTTTTTTCTTTATATTCCAGATGAAGTTTAAAATAATAGATTTTTATTTTATTATTAATGCCAGTATTACATAATATAAATGTACTCAAACAATAAAACAAGTCATTTATAGCTCTCATGATTCCCTTAATCTTTCTTCCTTTCCTCTTGTTTTCTTTCTTTCCTTTTTTCCAAAGAGAGATGCCATTCTATTTTTTTAAAGTTTTAGAAATTCTAATTTAAATGAGCATCCTGGTATTTGAGATACAAAGAGAGTATAGGATAATTGTCTAAATATTCAGATTAGCAAAGATGGAGAGATTAAAGATTATTTCCCTCAGACATTATTTTTAGCAATTTTTAGTAACTTATTAAAATATGCTGTTTTGTCTGATTAAAATGTACTTAACAGTAACAACTATATTATAGAACACTGTACTTGAAAAAGCAGCAGTTATCTAATTTATGAGTTTAATAAACTAAAATCATTAAAATCTCTCTATTGTCTTTGTTGAGCCCCTCATAATATTAAAGAGAATTGGTTTTATACAGTTTTTACTTGAGTATAATTTCTTGATGTCAAAAGGCCTAATTCACTGACCTAACTGCAATTTGGTCCCCACATATTTCATAGATGCTACAGTTCTTGCCTCATGCATTAACTCACTGAATCACATTGACCCAATTAAGTAATTATCCTCATTTTATAGTTGAGGAAAATGGGCTTTCAAGAAGGTAAGCAACTTGCTAAAAGTCATATGGTAGTTAAATGGGAAAATCCAAAGGAGAACCAGAAATGTTTAAGTCTAGACTTAGATGTTATCTCATCTCTTACTGAGCCAAAAGCCAGGAACAAAATCTAGAAAAATAAAGGTGTTTAAGTGAGGATGGTATTGATAAAGCAGTTTTTTTCCCAAGAAAAATCATTCATCTAAAGCATGAAATTAACATTTTACATATTAGATATTGAAGCATTAGAATATCATGATAGGTAATGAAAAACTGAATACTTGCAAACTTCAAACACCTGGTCTGTTGCCCTCTTACACCCTGCAGAATGAATAGAGACCATGAGGTCTGTTTACTTGGATCTTCTTCCAACTGTGTGGGTTTTGGATATGAGAAATTTTATTTTCTTTAAAGTCAGGAAGGAACAAGGAAACTATATAAAGACGATAGAGTACACATAAAAGGCCAAACTCTCTTCTATTACTAATATATGCCACCATGTAAAAAATAAATAAATAAAAAAGCATATTTGACCTAAAGAAATGCATTTTCACGATGTTTTATTAATTTTTATTGTGATAAAATACCCATAAATTGACCATTTTATGTGTACAGTTCAGTGTCATCAAGTTTATGGATGCCAGATGTGAACTGTGAGGGGTGAAAGTAGATGATTTGTCTGTAAATATCACCACCACCATCTCTAGATCTTTTCATTTTCCAAAACTAAAACTATATATCCATTAAACATTCAATCTCCATTTTCCACCCACTCCAGTCACTGGAAACCACCATTCTACTTCTTAGAATGCTTTTTAGAAATGGTGGAACATAACTATGGCTCTCGAATAGATAGTACTTATTGTTATTTTTAGATTTATAAAAGTGGAGTTTCAGAAAACCAGTAGGGAGGTGGAAGCAGATAAAGAAAAGTGGAGAGATTGATGGAAACACTAATACCTTCTATTTTACAGAGGAGTTAAGAGATACTGTTTGTGGAAAAGGGGTTAAAAAAATGAAGATTTAAGAAAGTCTTCTAAAATAGAAGGGGGAGAGAGAGATATCAGCTGACATGAGGTAATTACTGTCCTAGTGTAAGAAAAAAATCTATAGACAATGTCTACATTTTATGAATCAAGAAAATGTGTTATAAAAGAAAATTTAGAAATTGAGGTAAATGTCAGTGTAAAAAAAACAGGAAGAGGATTAGTTTCTGAAGGAATCAAACTGTTGATAGGCTGCGTAGACATTGGTTACTTTTATTATTTAGTGTCCTTGTTTTCATTATTATGTAATCTTCCTTGTGCCCTTTGAATTTTGAAGGAAAAAAAGTGAATATTTTTGACAAATATAGATGCAGTTAATTTAAAGAAAAGTAAATACCAGTATGAAGGATTTTGTGCAAACAAACTACAAGGAGCACCTCTTTCTTCTTTTTCATTTACTCAGATATTAACTTTTGTGGGTTTTTTTTGTCATATTTCAAATGCATAGAACTCACCTCATTAAAAGCAATGCAATTATGACTTAAGTTTCTAAGATTTGGATAGGGCAAATGGATTTCTTTAAAAAAAAATAAAAGAGTAATCTAAATCCAACAACAACGATTTTACATTTCTGTTTTTCTCTTGATTTTAAGAATATTAGGTTTGCATTTATCTTTTAGTGTTTATAAAGTGCTTTTATAAATATCTTCACAATGTATCTAATCTGCTAGATAAGTATTAAATATCCAATTGCAAGAGATTAAATGACATATCTTGATCATATTATCAATGAGTGACAAGTAATACGACCATATCAAAACACCTATACTTTTGTTTATGAATGCATGTCATCCTGAAGATTCTATAAGAAGTCTATAATTCCAGTAACATTCAAACTGCTCCCATATCGTTTTCTCTTGTTACAAGATAATGTGAATAGCAACATGTGTTCTCTACATTCTTATATTGTGCAAAGTATCCTTTCTGATCACTAACAATAAACATTCTTTCACATATTCAGTTCTATCCTGAAAAATTGGCAGGTTACATGCTCAAGGGCAAAATTGAGTCCAGCGCTGATCAGAAAGTCACACATGGTTTATATCTTAGTCCATTTGCATTTCAGTCCTCATCATCATGCACAGAAAAGAAGAGGAGCAAAACCTGAAGAAATGAGATAATAGACTTCTTTTCAACGCTTCAACCACTGTAAAAGGAAAAATAAACAAGAAATGTATGAGTTTTTTTTCATTTCACTCTTGATAAATTAAAGCAGTATGAATATTAAAGTGTAAAAGTAAAATAAATTCGGCTTAGTGTGATGTAGTTAAAGAAAATGGCAGGCACGATGTGAATTTTGTTAGTCATTCTTAGAGCTATCACATTGCTGCTCTCTGCAGATGAAGACACCATTTATTCCTCATGATCTTAGCTCCCAAGATCTGTGAATCAGTAATGTCACCTGCAGGCCGTGTTAAAATCTTCCAGGACTCAATGCATACTGACAACATATATTTAAGTCCAGATTTCAGAATAAATTTTCTTTCCATTTTTGACAAAATTCTAAATTCCAGTTCTCACCAGCCTTGAGTTCTGTATGTTGTTGATGAATTAATTTGAAATTCTGATAACTAATACTCCAAATATGGTGCTTTATTTAAGGTAAAGTTTTATGATAGTGAAAATGGAATGGATGATAAGGACTAGTCATGTTATTATTATTTTAAAATACTGTGTTTGAAAGATTAAAATGCCATACAAAAATGTGTAAACTCCTTTTATAAACATAAAATAATTTGTGAATTAACATTGGGAAATAGAAACTAAAGAGGAGGGATTCAATCTTCTATACAAAAGAGACAGAGAATAATAGAGCCACAAAGAAATAAAGGAAATAGAATTATCTAGAAAACAGTCAAATGTTTTCTTATTATTTGCTTCCACTTCAAGCATCATAACCACTACCTATACTAATTACATGAATTTCTGCCCCCAAAATAATAACCATTATGTATTTTAAAACTATGATCTTTTTTGGACTGTTTAAACTAGCTAATCAATTCTGAGTACATAAAGCTGGAAAGAAGGGGAAAAAATATTCTCCTTTGTATGGTAAAACAGATTAAGTGGCTAGTTCTTTTCTTTTTTGATACTGACATCTGTTGGAAAACAGGAGAATATGTGTATATTTGTTTTTTGAAAGCAAATAAAACTAATAACATTTAAAACCCCAATTTAAATTTAAAAATAAAGTAAATAACGGATTAACCATTTTAATGGTACCATTCTCTAATTGCCTAAAAATACATTTTTATTAGTTTTCAATATCTTAGACTTCTTCTAAAACCAGTAGTTATTATTTAAAACTCATGCACTCTAGATAATGTGCTCATGATTCAAATTAACAACTGAACACTAAATAGTGAAAAAAAAAGAGTGAAGTTTGATTTAAGTTCAAGTGTCCTCTATCACGCGCTCTGAATATTTTTCTTTTTATCATTGTGAATTGATAACATATAAAGAACATTTTCTGAAATACTTTAATTGATTCAATTTATGAATATTCTTTTAAAAATATGTTGGAAATGTTTTAACTAGGTTTTTAAAAATTTATTTACCACTTGGGTAAAATACATATGCCCGATAAAGCATGTATGCTTACTATGTAACTACTATATTAATCTCTCTTCAAATTAGGTAGATCTGGAGGTACTAAGCCTACATGGGGTTTTTTGTATCTGCAGAAACTCTCACACATCTCCATGGAGGTACAGAACACACAGCTCTGAGGCAGGATGCTTATTTCACAGAATAGCCGATAATATACATTTTCTACATTGAGCTAGGTTGTAGTCCTTACCAAACAGCCCATCATTTTACTTTGACCTCTTACCTGTATGAGAAAATCAAATATGCGATGAAGAAAGTACTTTTCTTCAAATTTAATTTCTCTCTTTTCTTTGTTAAAAGTTAGACATTTAAAATTACAAGTGCAATATATGATTATTATGCAAATGCAAATAGTATATAAAGAGTAAAATGTGATCATTCCTCTTTATCCTCTGATAAAACCCCTCCTCCCAGGTAAAAACTATTAACTTTATTTTACCAGATTTTATGGATTTATATCTGTAGTGATGTGTATATACAAAAAAGTGTGGCACAGGCATCTCTTTATTTATACACATATGCATCTATGTATTTTGGGGGAAATATTAATTTTAGAAAGTTAAGAGATACATAAAAGTACCAATTTTTTTTAAAGAAAGTAACAATCCCTCACATGCTACTACAGAGGAACACTTGTCCTCAATATTTTAAAAACATCCTAGAATTCTTGCAACTAATAAACACAGTATATAAGAAAAATAAAATGTGATTATACTCTTCATGTTATTTTAAAATTTAAAATGTGTTAAAGTAATACAACATTAACATAATTGAGAAAAATTGAAATAAAACCAAAAGAATCACAGAGCTTTAAATGAATGTTTCTTTACTCCAAAAGGTATTAATTCCTAAAGATAAATCCTACTAAACATAAGAGGGGAAAAAATGAAGATTATATGAAAGAAATATCAGTAAAAACATTTTTCTTTTAAACTACATTTTCAAATTTATACAACCCCTACTGGTTCTTTGCTGGGCAAAATGAAAAACTTTGTAAACTTAAACTACTAACTCCCCTTCATTTCTTATTCCATTTTTTTTAAGCCACACTAGTTTAATGTGGTTATAGTTATGTAATTATAAATAAATACTACAATGTATCTGACTATGGAGGGGCTCTCTGCTTTCTGGGTTGCCCTGTGATTGCACTGTGTGAAGTTGCAGAACAAATTCTACAAGTTTTCTCCTTTGTCCTTTGAAAACATCCTGGATGGGACTGCCAAGGAGTTTCGGATCCTGTGGCTGCTGCCACCTCCTGCATCAGTCTTCTCTTTCACATCAGCCTGTGAAAGATGGTCAATGCGATGATTGTTCTCAGCTAACTAGAGGCAGGAAGCCATGTGTTATTTAGTGACAAGCCTTGGGATTTGATGCAACTTCACCGTGTCATAGAGGAACAATGTTGGCAACTCATTTCAACCTTGTATGAGGTCTTAAGTGTCAAATACTAAAGACCTCATATAACTGGGACAAGGGCGCTAAACTAATGTTTTCTTGCAATATTTTAAGTATTATATTTAAGAAATTAAACTTCTGGGCCATTCACTTAAAAAAAAAGGAATTTGAAATTTGGTAGATACTCTGCCCTCAAGGAGGTGTAACTTAACTCCCTACAACTTAGTATAGGCTGTGCATAGTGACCCCCTTCCAAAGAGTACAGTATGAAAAGGGGGAAAAAGTATATACTTGACACTGAAAACACTACTTTGACAGGTGAACAAGGTCAACATTAACAGTGATAAATCATGTTAATAGTATATATCTTTGATGCGATGTGGTAAAAACATTTTACCTCTATGATCTTCCTACCAAAAATTAACCCCAGTCTAACCATGAGAAAAAGATCAGTCAAACCATATATAGTGACATTTTACAAAATAACTGACCGGTATTCTTCAAAACCATCAAGATCTCCAAAAACAAGTAAAGTCCCCAAAATTATCACAGCCAAAAGGAACCTGAGGAGACTTGCCAGCTGCAAAGAATGCAGCATTCTGGATGAGATTCTGGTTCAGAAAAAGGACATTAGGTAAAATAACTAAGAAAATATGAATTCAGTATGAACTTTTGTCAATAATAACATCAATATTTATTTATTAATTGTGATAAACATACCATACAAATGTAATAAACTGGGTATGAGGTATATAGAAAAATTCTGTACTTTTCTGTACAGCTTTTCCATAACTCTAAAGCTATTTACAATTTTTTAAATGTTAAAAAATAAAAATAAGCATGCTTAGTATGTCTTTGTTGATGGGAATTGTGTGTGTGTGTGTGTGTGTGTGTGTGTGTGTGTATTAGTGTATATTTCTAGTGAGACATTTGGAATGATAATAATATGCTAACTTTGGTAGTCCCTTGAGCATTTTTTATCTGTCTGTATTTTTCTACATTAATCATATACTACTTAAACAGTGAACAAAATAAACCAATGTAAAATCACCTTTCTGTCCGCTTTTAAATAGCTCATTTTAATTACAAGCTTTGGAAATTCTACACATGAAGAAATGTATTTTCTAACAAAACAGAAGATAGAGAGGTCAGATGGATTCTTGTCATGTTTGAGTCAGACTTCTGGAAGCATTTCCCTCTGTCAGCTCTGTGTCCTCAGTATGCCTGCTTTGTTCTCAGGTTTGCTTCCCTCACGGTCACAACATTGAAGTCAGCATTAATTTCTTACATGGCAGCATGCTTTCTTATTTATATCCAGTGGCATAGAGGGAAATATCTCCTCCAAATTTGGAAAAAGTTTTGAATTAAGTCTGGTCATTGTGTCCATCCCTAACTAGTAATGTTTGCCATCACACATTTCGAATTGTTACTGGCCTTAAGCCAAGTTTCTTGAACCCCACACTGTTGGAGGAGTTGGAAATGATGGGTTAGGTCTAATCAGAATCCACCTGGAATGGGGAATGGAGTCAATTAACCTGAAATGTGGGCTTCCTGGAGAGGACTAAAACAAAGATCGTTGTAAACCTCCTTAGGGAAAGTTTAAGAATGCAAAGGGCCACACCTGCCCAGGCTATTGATTCCCCTGGCTAAATGAAGTTTTAACAATAGACATCAATTACCCATAATCTACCTGCAATTTAGGATATTCAATAGCTTAGTTCTGTCCAACTGAGAAATATTAATGAATGGTATAATCCACAAATCTAGTAAATCTATATCTATAAAAAAGAATAAGGAACAGAACAAGGGGCCAGAAATATAAATCTGAGAGATGCCCTTCATCAAAGCAAGAAACATCACAGGTGGGCAAAAAATGCTCCCGCCTTACCACGTTGACCTTACCTTTTAATCTAGTATAGGGGTCAGCAAAAGATAGTAGCCTAAGGGCTATCCCAGAATGGATTCAGCTGAGGGAGGAGCTAAGAGTGGGCTTCAGTGTTTAAAATGGTTGCTATGCAGGCTGGGGATAATGCCCTCAAGTGGGGACTCAAGCCCTACAACCCACCAAGAGAGGGTCCTTGACTCCACACGGGAAAGAATTCTGGAGCAAGCCAGAGTTAAAGACAAAGGAACGTTTATTAGAGAATCAATAACACTCCACAGACAGATAATATTCCACAGTCTTCTCTCAAAGTCAGAGAATGAGACCCTGAGCATCTAATATATGTATTACTCTCTATGAAAAATTACTGATTATGGGGAGTAAAAAATGGAACGAATAGTTGGGTTGATCTTTAACTGGAGCAGAGTACAGTTTAAAAAGTTTTTGTTTTTTTGTTTTCCTTTATGGTATTGGTAAGCATTAAAGGTATGGATAACCAGTGATCTCAGCAGAAGTCTTTCACTGTTCTCTAGGTTCCCCCAAGATCAAGCCCTATAGCTGATCAACCAGGTTCTGAGTCTAACAGTACGTAACAGGTTCAAAATTTCACTTGGTTTAATATTTATTCAATCTGTGTAGTTCTCATGTCACCTTCTGCTACTGTTGGGGGCAATCTAAATCCATCGTTGGCCCAGTGGCATTGGAGAGCCTCAGTTCTTTCCAACAACCCAATAAAGAATTACAGGTCAGCGAAGTTTAGAAAAAAGTAAACTTTATTGAAGTACATTTCAAAAGAGAAACAGACTACATCAGAGAGCTACAGCCTGAGAGAGGTGGGGAGGTTTGTCTAATATCTGGGCTGTAGTAGGAGGTTACCAGGGTGGTGCTAGCTGATTGGGTGTGAGGTCATTTTGATTGACCTTTGGCTGTTATATCACTTATTGTCAACCGCACATGTCCTTACCTAGAATTCAGTCTATTATAATTAGATTAATGAACTTCTGAAAATATGTATGATATTATAATGATGGTATAATGAGGCTGAGGTGAAAAGAAGGTAAATACAATCCTTACTGCACAAGCATTTGTGCCTGACCTAAATTAGTAGCTGTGTTGTGGCTTTTTGTTTCCTTGTACTTCAGGATGTAGGGGCACTGTTAATTGAAAAATGGATTTTTCTGGGAGATCCTAGGGGTGACCTTTGGGTTAGGTTGTCATTCTTGTTATTCCTATGGCTACAGAACTGGGCTTTTGCTCCTATCACTCATGGCTACCTAACTGCCTAACGCTTCCTATATTAGTTAAAAAGAAGTCAAAAGAATAACATTTTATAACACATGAAAATTATATGAAATTTAAATTTTAGTGTCCATCTATAAATAATGTCTCATTGGCCACAGCCAGACTCATTTGTCTACACACGTCTTGTCTACGGCTGCTTTTGCATTGCACATTGGAAGAGTTGCTTGGTTGTGACAAAAACCATCTGACATGAAAGCCAAAATATTTACTATCCATCCTTTTACAGGAATTTTCCCAGTCCTTCACCTGGAGTCAATCAAGGACTTTGCTACCTCCCTTAGAAGAGGACATAAGCCATCTCTCCTGCCAGATCTGTGCCGACCTTCATGAAGCGTCTCCCCCAGTTCCTTTGATTATCCTCCAGGCAAATGGAGTTTTCCCCTAGAACAACGCTCTCAGAAGCCTCTGATTAGGTCAGAACAGTATATTAATGCACCCAACTAGATGTTAGAAAATTATTTCTTTTTCCATTGTCCACTTCAAATTATTTCAAACAATATTGTTGCATACAGTTGTTAAAAAACAAAATTTAACTGAGTAAATTTGAAGACCTAATTGGTTTTATTAACAAGTCATGAATCGAGCAGTATCTCTTTAGCAACTAGAAGAACATTCTGAAGAGTTGTGCAAAATGGCAGGTTTTTATAGAAAGAAGGATGGGGCAAAGGAACTATTTACAAAAGAAGAGAAAGAATTTTTTTAGTCCAGAATAACTTCTTTTTTTTGGTGGGGGATGGTAAGGGTTTTTATCATACAGATTGCCTCTTCTTTCTATGGGGAATGAAGAGGACCCAGGTGACTGCTTACCTTACTGGGGCTTTAGTAGAAAATTTCATAATAGTTGATTAAAACCGTATTTCTAGGAGAGGTTGAAACAACAAATTTAATACCTGACCAGGTTTGCTTTCATGGGCTTTAGCACAACTGATGCCATTTTAGGCCTGCGATTTTCTCTTTTAACACTGCCTATCAGAATTTCTGTAGTGAGAGTGACATTAAGGACATAGCTATCCTCTTTCAAAGTTTAGAAATTTAGGAAAGCATCCCCAATTACCAGGTTTAGAAGACTTTCTTTCACATCTGACATATTTAAAGCATTTTAGTTTTTTTGTAGATTTTGACTCATGTTTCTGACACCCCAACACTGAATTGAGTGTGGGCTCCATCTAGTGACAGAGCATGCATACTCCCTTGTATTTTCAATCCTGTGTCTTAAAAACTGTTTTAATTTGCTACTTGCTATGAAAACACTTAGGCTTAAAAATAGCCTGCCTCCTAGGGAGAGTTTCTTCCTAATAGGTAATTAACCAATGCAGAGCGAAAATAGAGACCACATGGGGGTGGCGGTGGGGTCGGGGAGTGATACTCAAACCTGTGGACAAGTCCTTGAATCTAAAACTAGCCCTTTATAATTTATTCCTTGGCTCTGTATGAATGTTAACATTTTGAGCAGCGTGTACTGGCTAACCAAGTGGTACCCTAACAATTTTAAGCTTCTTAAGATCTCATTAATTCTTTGAGTTTGAAAATAGGAAACACTGATATATCTATCAATGTATAAAAGGAATATAAAGTCTTCTTTTATTTTTTTTATTTTTTATTTTTGCTTTTCTTGAATTCTTACTTGTGTTGCATCTGCTTATGAGGGCCCTTGAGACCTGTCAGCATATGCTCTTGATCTCTTCCTGAAGTTGTTATGCTGGACATGGTTTAAAGCCCAAGCCAAGCTGAGCATATGCCTAACTGACCCTAAGGCTGCCTGGGCTGGCTAAGGATCTGTATGTACCTTTCATGTGGCCAGTGCAGCTGCCACGCCCTGTGTAATCGGAATCTGCAGTGCTACGGGTCCCATGCTCTGCCAGACTATGAATTGGGTGCTAGTGTTGCAAAGAAGCTGGAGCTACAGAATTCTCGATGAGAGTGGTAGGTGCAGGGAAACTGAATTTCTGAGCTGGAGTGCTGACTGTGTTGACAACCATGTACAATAGTGTTTTTTGTTGTTGTTGTTGTTTTGGGGTGTGTTTTTTTTTTTGGCTGTTGGAGCTACAGCTTGTAGTGCCTGTGGCTGGAGGCAGCATCCTCACTAGATCAGTTAGTTCTCCAGCACAGTTGTGTGCATTATTTACTACTATATCATCTCTAATCTTAGTTTTTCAGCACTTCTCATGTTGCTGTGTATTATTATTCAATATCTTCTGATAAATTCTGCTTAATTCAGCCAAAGCTAATTTATGTTACTTATAACTAAAAATACTTACTGATGCACCAAGCAATTATCCAGCCTTATTTAACAAGCAGTAATTATGAAAAGTCCATTTAAATCATTTGGAATTACTTTAAAGTCCAAATACTATATAATGAATTCTCAGAATGATGATTAAATTATTATGTGATATGATTCTTCCAAAAATTAGATGGAGCTATTTGTATGCTTAAACACATTCCCCTTTAAACATTTTTTTAATTTACTGAATACATCATAATTTTCATGTATCAGAAATAGTCAGTTATTTAAAAATGGTGTGTTTTTATGTGAACTGCATTATCTTCTCTGCATCCTCCACAGCACCAAATTTATTATTAACACACACACACACACACACACACACACACACACACACACACACATTATGTACTCCATTAATTTTTTATTATTATTTTGTTTTTTGATTGTTTTGGAAATGTAAGCAGACTGCACGATACCTGTGAACATATGATCTGTTATTTATGCCTATGAATGCTGTTCAATTTGGTCTCTTGGATAAATTAAATAGAAAAAGATAAAACATTTGCTATTGAATGAGTATTAAAATGTTTAAAGAAATTAAAATAATTTATGGCCAGTATTTGTCATTGGTAATTCTGGGATGATGTCTTAGAGATATTTTTGGTTTCATATATTTGAAACATGCTTGGAACAACTTATGTAAAAATGAGATTTATTTTGAGAGAACAGAACTATCTTATGATAACGAAAAGTAAAAAGGTATACTGGGAATTCAGGGTGGAAGTGAGGGAACAAGAGAATCCAGGTAATCATTCTTTGATTCTTTTTTTTTTCTTTCCTTTGAGGTAATATATTTCATTATAGCTGCTCTTTTGCATACCCTCCATTGTTTTTTCTCTAATTCAACTTTCCTGTTTCTTTACATACAAGTTCCTCAGATACCAAATTTTTTTTCACTTCAGTACCAACCACCTACAGAGACCTGGTGCAAAATATCTGCTTACCTTGATTTACATTTTATTGTAAGAAATTTGGCTAAAATTTCTTAACCAATGTGGCATAAATGGTGCAGTCACATGTTTAAACACATCTCCTAGGAATCCTTCCGCACAAGATCTTTGGTACAGAAGATGTAGATCTCAGATAATTGTAGGGAACTATGCCAAAAATTGTTTTCCACGTATGATAAAATCAATCTCTTTAAAGGAATTTGGTAGCTGAGGAACTTGTATGTAGAGAAGGCTTTCATTTTGTTTTATCACTTTGGTATTTAAAAAAAATAGAAAGCAAAAATAACTCTTGTAATTAATTCATAATGTTTATGAAATAATGTTTAAATTACACTTACTGTACAGTTGTTAACTTATGCTATACTTTTTATTTTGCTTCACTTACTTCATTTACTTTCTGTTCTGCCATTTCAGGAACATCTTGGGAAGTAATGGTAAGGAAGAGGGATGGATTGAAGTAGATCTAACTTAAATACTAGAAAAGCTTTACTGTCATTTCCCCAGGAATCAGGAAAATATCCTGGGGACCTCTGTCTCTATCACTTCAGGTTTCTATAAAACATATTCTCAATTCTCAATATACTAGATCAATAGGCAGCACATTTTGGTATCCAAAACAGTAAATGAGGATGTATTAATCTTAAAATTAAAGAATGTGTCTCAAAATATATAATAGTATTTTTAATATTTTCACCACCCTTATTAGGTGGTAACCATGTTCTAAGAGAAAAGCTAGGCTCAAGAACTCATATATCAAGACTTTTTTAATGGATGTGATCTAGCAAACATTCAGTGGTTGAGATTTTACATCTACATAGTTCTCTGCATTATCACACCAGGATAACCAATTAAAAGATACATGGACATATACTCTTTTCCTCTATTGCTTTTTTTTAAATGTATTCTAACTATTGTATGTAGAAAATCTAACTTATAGTATACTTTACAATATTTTTTATTCTGAAAATTCACAAAATAATAAGGTAAATAATTGTACACGAGAAACCTAAAGTTGGGGCAACTAGAAAACCTCTGAATGTATTATCCTGCTCCACTGTGCCATATGTCAATATTCCCTACCTATTAGGACAGATGGAAAGAGACACCTCTCAGATTGACATCAGATTTCAGTTTTATGTGTTGTGATTACTGCTTTAGAGATTTTTTGCTTCCTACCTGGTTCACGTTTTCCCTAGAAAACATAAAGATAGTTGTTTTTTTTAAATTTTTTGTTTTTAACATGCATTCTGGCTGAGGATAAGAATAGGGTGAATACTAACCTTCTGTTCTTTTCAAGTCCTGGAAATGTACTCTGGGAGCATGTAGTGAGCAGAAACAGAAGTAGAATCTCACGGGAATTGAAAACAAAGCAATCAATCTCTACTATGTCTTCTAGCCCTTCTTCTAAAGCTTAACGATTTTTTTTTCAGCATTAAACCTTGAGATATTGTGAAAGTTTTATTTCAACGAAAGTCTGTAAACTTAAACTCATTATAAATAGGTTTATCCCATTTCCCAGCCTCCACAACAAATAACCAGAAATATATTTTTATAATCTAGCTCAATTTTTTTCTTCATTTTAATGTACAAAAAGTTATATTTTTTTGAGGGACCTCTAATTTTATGAGAGTTATAGGGAATCAGATAAAAAGAAAATGTGATCAAATATACACATAAATTGCTTAAGAGAATATAGCCCCTCCCCGCCCCAAAAGCAAATTGCAATTCTGAGTTTTTGCTTTTGTTCAGCATTTTGTATGTATTTTCAGGGACAAATAAAGCATATTTACTTGTATTCCTGATTTTTATCTTTAGTAATTCTTAAGAAGTCCCATAGATAAAGCACTGTCCTAAACCCTGGGAATATATTATACAATTTACTTTACTTCAGAAAGGAAATTAAAATTTAATTCAGAGACAGGAAACAAATAAAGACAAATAAATTTTATGCTAGAGCTTTATAAGCCCAGCAGTCAGGGAAATTCTGCCTTATGAATAAGTCTAGTTTATCGTAACTTTGCTTTTGGACCTTAATTCTCAGAGGGGCTTATAAGACATTCATTGATGTAGAACTATTTCCTACAGCAATATTACTATCATGATTCTATTTTAAGACCAATGTATGGGAAGAAACAAAACTTAAAATATCAAATGTGTAATAAGCATAAGGCATAGGTGAGACATCTGTTGTAATTTTCAGGGCTAGGTTTTGTTGTTGTTATTATACATTTTAAGTGTTTTTTTTTCCCCCACAAATATTCTGCCTTCCATCTGAAGGTTGCTTTTTGTTGTTTACCCTTTAAAGATGTTATCACAGAGCTTCCTTGAGGTCCTGTGGCATGCATATGCTCTACCAGTGCTTCTTAAACTTGCCTACTAAGAATCATAAAGGGAGGTTGGCCAAAATGCATATTCCTGCCTCTCTCCAAACCTAGAAACAGGGCCAACTTCTCCATTAGCCACAGAAGACACAGTTTCTAGGGTCCACAGTATATTTAGGATCCGAAGAAAATTAAAAGAAAAATTAAATAAATGTAACCCAGCTTGAATTATATTTGTCTTTATACCAAGTTGTAAAACATAAAGGTTACTGTTTCTGTGAATAAAGGGGTATACTGAAAGCAAAAGTGCCCAGGGCCCATAAAAGTCAGAATCTGGCCCATAAAAGTCAGAATCCGGCCATGCCCCATGATCTCTAAGACAGGGGCCCAGAATCTTCATTTTAATAAGCACTCTCAATAAAGTTTTTGAAACAATGTCCTTGAGCAGTATTTTAATACTATATCCTCTCTGGGTTCAGTCAGGGTTCAGTTACGGATATGGAATTATTATGGGTATTATGGAATAAGTAATATACAATAAGTCCTTAAATAACATTCTTTTCTTCAATGTCGTTTCATTAAAATGTTGATGAGAAAAAAAATTATCGATCTGGCCTGGGCCACTCTCTCACAATCTCCTCATGTCTGTGTGGGTTTTCTCCAGGTGCTGGGTTTCCTCCCACACCCCGAAGCTGCGTAGTGAAAGGAACGAGCGTGTCTACGTTATCCCGGTCTGAGTGAGGGTGTGGGTGCGTTCTGCGATGAAAGGGTATCCTATCCAGGGTGGGTCCCACCTTGCGTCCTGAGAAGCCCAGAGAGGTTCCAGCTACCCACAGCTCTAAACTGGAATCAGCAGGTTGGAAAATAATTTTAATTCGTCTTTCTTAAATGCATGCATAGCTCATATTTATTTTGATATTTAATATTGAGTGTTTGGAATCACTGTTTAGAATTTTGGTGATGTTTTTGTGACTAGAATATGCCATAAGAACTTAACTCTTGTTTATATAATTAACAGATGGGGAAATTGGTTTTGTTATAAGTCATTTAGCTTAAAGTTGCAGTTTCTTAGAACCTATTGAAGGTTTAAATGAGGACTTCCTGTATTAGAGAGCTAGATCTTATGCAATTGTGAAAGGCCTGGAGAAACAGGTCTGGAAAAGGAATTCAGAGACCAGCTCTCCTGAGTCTGGGTATGGATGGAAGGGTGTTAGCTGGTGGGGGAATCTGGGAAGGTAGCTTGTCCAGCTGAGGTAGTAGGAACAGAGCAGGCAAAGGGGAGTCAGAAGTCTCTGCAAGGCTATTGTCTCTGCACCTGTTGGGATGGGATGTGGGGTTGTGGTCACTCTTTGTTACCAGGCCTGAAGCCTGGCAGAAGAAGAATGGAACATCAAATAAGAGACAGCAAGGCAAGTTTGAATGTGTCAGCCAGCACCTCTAATTTGAAGTCTCACAATGGCTAACTGGATGACCTTAGCAAAGTAATGACTGCTTTTTCACTCCCACCTTCTGAATCTCCCACAGGTCCCTCCCTACACTAACACTAACCTGGAAACACGTAAAAGAAGAATTCTTGGGAAAATAGTTGCAGCTGAACTGAGGAAGCTACAAATGGCTAAATCTTCTTCATTCAGATGATAGGTCACTTCACCTGAGACAGATTTATCCTATTTCCCTTTTCCAGTCATTTCTCTCCTACCCTCTCACTTACCAGCTCTATGACCTGGCAGAGGTTATCTAACCTTCAAGAGCCTCACCTTCCTTATACAAAAACTGACGAAAGAGTATCTACCTCAAAAGATTATTGTGAAAACCTAACGAGATCAATAAGGTGGAGAGTTTTACCTCAGCATCAACTCATGGTAAGTGCTTTAAAAATGTCAGTTACTGTTATTATTAATACAGTAAACCTCAATTCAAGTGAGTGACGTAATATAGCTATGAAAATAGTTTTAAATTTCCATCAAATAACAGTATTTTTGTGGTCTTAAGAATTTAATATCCAGAGAGAAGATTCGGACTACATAAAAGTAACAACCATTATATAGCTAACTTTGTAACAGCTGCTTTGAAAGCCTATAGAAATCATGGGGATAATAACTTCAATGGGCTGAGGGGAAATAACTGTCGAACTAGAACTCTATAACTACAAAACTATCTATCAAAAATAAATGCAAGATACTTTTTACACATTAGAGATTTATAACTAATAAACTTTCTTAATGGAAATTCTAAAATATGTATTTAAATGGAATTAAAAATAATTCCAGCAAAAGAACCGACATGAAAGAATAAATAATAAGCAAAGATGTAAAATGTAACTAAATCTAAATATTAACTCTTAAATATATATTAATACCAATACTTTTAGTAACGGAGTCCTTCTGATATACTTTTCCACTGAACAAGATTCATCAGCGTTTCTGTGACTTTTTTTGAGTCTTTGCTGTAGCAAACAAAATTTAGCTGTCACGCATCAGATGGGGCCTCTCTCTTATGTGGTTGCAAAAGATTCCAAAGTTGACATCTGAATGTGATGCTATGACAAGGATATTATACATTGATTAAAAGTCAAAAATAATAATGCTCAGACTAGTACAAGTCTAGTGTCTAAATTAAAAAAAGATTCTAAGTTTTGGTATTTTTTTAACCATTACAATTTTTCAGAGATTAGACTTTTAGAGTTTTTGCAGAAGTTACTAGATATCTTCCAGTATATATTTTTTCTTTCTTTGGTGGAGACAGAGTTCCTTATTTTTAATTGGTCTCATAGCCACCCAGAATCAAGACTATATTTTCCAGTCTCTCTGGTGGCTAGCCATAGCTCTGAGATTAAATTATGACCAGTGAGATACATTGAAAGGTAATGGGTGCAAATTCCAAGATATACATTTAAGAGGTAGTATTGTGCTGCTCATTGCCTGCCACATCTACTTTTTCTAAGGTTAGACTGTGAATTCGGTGGTGAGTTGTTTTGGACCCCGAGAAAAAGGAGACCACCCTTGAAGATAGTAGAGCAACAAGAGAGAAGGAGCCTGGGTCTCTGACATTCCATAGCAAGCACTTTATCAGCCTGGACTTTTATGAATGTTTAGGTCTTTGTGATTTTGTATCTGTTATACTTAGTTGAACTATATATATGAACTTAATAATAGAGTTACTATAAAAAATACAGATATAAACTTATAGACGCACTAAAATTTTTTATTGTAAACACAGTTTTGTCTTTACATTTCATGAAAACACCATTACATATTTCTTATGCTGTAAATATTGCAGTGATTTTTAAATACTATTTTCTATTTCAGAAGACAATATTATGATTATGAAAGCACTAGAAAAATTTCTAAGGGATTTTCAATAATAATACTTTCATTTGTAAAGCATGTGTCCTTCAGAACAAAAAAGAGTCTATCTTTAAGACTAAATTTCTGTGCTCTGTCCAACTGTACAGGTAATTTTAAATAATAACAAAATAATAAGAATATTTGTTTTGTTTTTAAGTTTAACAAAACTATAAAGGAACCTCAGAGCAAAGACAGCTAAAATATCTAATCATTTCATTTTAATGAAGAAAACTTTGACAAAAATAGCTGATCGTTTCCTTTGTCTAGACAAAATCACTTTGTAGAATACATAAAGCTAAACTTTTTAAAATATTAAGAATTGATTAAATTACACAATATTTAAGCCTACCTTTCATGCGACACTAAATTCTATCATGTATTTCTTTCCTTTAGTAATTAATTTTGGATTACAATATTTGAGCCACATGTTAAGCTTCCTGTTTCATATACAAATTATTTACATTCTTCTCTTAAAAGACTAATGACTAAGAATTACAATAAAAAATACTAACCCTACAGATTTTAAAAATCAGTTGTCAAAAATCTGAAAATATATATTTTTGTAGATTTAACTTGACAAACCTAAATGCATACATTTCAAAAATTATAAAATGTACTAGCATTAAATATGTGGTTGTATTAACCATTTTATACAATTTTTTTTTGCTATTTATGTTTTGAGTGCAGGATTAGATCTGTGCTTTATGTTCTTAATTTTTATATTTAATAAAGTAGCTCTATCCCAAGAATAAAAATTTCAATATCTTAATTTTCATAAGTAAAATTTAGTCATACAGATATTTTAATAAGAAAAATACCTTCTGCCTCTTTCCTAACAAAAATTTTCTTTTGAAATCATTATTTATGAGCAAAACTTTAGAGCATATTACCCAAAATTTAAAGAAAAAATTATTTTCCAACTGCTCTGCTTTGGAAGAAAGTAGATAAGTGTAAATGATTTACATATAAAACATAAAGCTTAAGAAAGTACTTATAGAATTTTTTCTATAGTGTAATTCTGAAATAATTTCTCTATTACAGGATATCTTAAAGAGATAGGGGTAATAATCCTCAAATCTTCTATTGTGAGAATAATGGAAACTGACATTGTTACATATATGGGAAACATAAAAAGTGAGAATAGTTTAATGCAAAATATGATAAGTATAAAATTTAGTTTTTCTTTCAAACACTACAGTTTATTGGTTTAAAAACATGGAAAATACAAAAAAAAGGACAGTTAGTTCTAATATCACTATCTAGAAATGACCATTATTAATATTTGATATATTTCTATTCTGTTGTTTATTCTGAACATACATATAAGCTTATATAACTATAACATGCACATAACTTTATTATAATTTTAAATTTATATTGTATTTATACTTTGGTAGACTAATCACTTTTATATATTTTAATAGGTTTATTAATAACTTATTTATTTAATAAAGTTTTTGTAATTATTTTTTTTATTTTGGAAGCATTCAAGAAGCAATTATTCTTTTAATTACTATTAACAGAAAGCAAGTTGAAGATGGCAGTTGAGACATTATTTATTCAATAACTTACCTCATCTTCTTTACAAAATATAGAGCAGTAAACATGTGATATTTTGACCCTATTGATGAAAATAAAGTTGTTAAGCCATTTGTTCTGCTCCCTTGTAAATTAGACATAAAAATGTCTTTAGTATGAGTTAGTATCCAGAACATCTTAGAACTTAAATTGTGATGATACCCAAACTTTGTAGCCTGCTTTAAAGAAGCAGGTAAAGATCGGTATGTAAACACATGATTATAGTTGAGAAAATGCTAATATTGGTAAATATAATACATTTTGGAAGTGCTTACTAATTCTTACTAAAAATATGCATATATCACTCCCCATACACATACACATCACTGAGAATATTAGGTATTTCTAAGAATTGTTCACTATTTTGGTGTTTTTATATTTGCATTTTCTTATGGTTTTCTGGGTAACAGGTAAATAACCTTTTAAAATTTTTAATTTATTTTTTAAAACTTTAGTTTCTATTCTGTGAAACAGATTTGGAGAAAGTACTATACTTTAATGCCATTTAAATAATTAAAACATAATTTTTTCTTATAAAGTGAAGATATTTTGTAGAACACATAAAAATGTCAAACAGATACTAGTTCCTTTGGATTATCTTACAAAATAGTTGACTGCATTTTTTTGGCATATTAATCTGCCAATTACATAAACTTTAGCCAAATTTTTCCATTATAAAAAAAAGCATTTTACAGTTGTATTACTGAGTCTAACAACAGATTACACTTGTGAAAGAGAAATATCTATAAGTATAATCTTAAATTTTAATACCAATACTTATCTCTTTATATAGTCCAAGTAATAAAAAATGTAAGGTTGTTCAATAGGTCAGTGATACAACAAATATATACTTTATCATAATTTGTTTATATCATAAAGTTTCCTATTGTAATATATAATTTACAATGTCTACTTATCAATTTTTTAAATGTAAAATATTCTTGCTTTCTTATTTCTGCATAATCTACCCTATTTGAGTATTTACAGAATGAATAGTACTGGGGTAGTGTTCTCCAGGATGACTAGTCATTCTTAAAATCTCTCCATTACTCCTTTTCTTATTCTAAGAAAACGTGAAGTTTTAATGAGCAAGCTGTTCTACACTGTCAAAAAACTCTTACTTTATATGTTTTACAAAACTTTTAAGTAAAAAATTTTTCATGCAACACTCTCTGTAAGCCTTTCTTGACAAAGTAGGATATTTTTAAGTTACTTCTAATTATACATATAGCACCAAAGATCAAACACTTACATGGTATAAATATTTACTCATGGACCAAAATTTTACTATTAAACTACCTCTCAGTTTACTAGAGTCTACATGTTCAGTTAGTCATACCTGGCTTGGAGTGGGTCACGGCAGGTGTTCAGTAAAGGGAAGGAATAAAGATAGGACAGGAACAAAACATAGTCATACAAATAGGACAGAAAAACTGAGCAGTGGATTCTCCCACCTCAGCATGTCACATATAGTTTAGGGCAATAGCAGTAAGTTGTTGCAGCAGATTTTAGGGAATTCTTTAGAATGACTGGCTGTGATTAGAAGATGGCCTTAGAGAAGTCTGTCAACAGTGAGATTTCCATTTGACAATTTGAGGTTTAATGATAGGAAAATTCCAATCCTTGGAGAAAACTGTCAGAAAAAAATATATATAGTCATCTAACACTAATTGGAATTTCTAGATTAACAATTTAAGTAATTACTAAAAAAGAAACTAGGAAGCAAGGAAGGTTTTTTAGGAATCTAATTAATGACCAAAGGCAATACAATTTACAGTTTGTTAAGGTTTAAATCCTGGCTCTTTAAACTCTTTTTAGCCTTTTGTAAAATGGAGATAATAATATTACCTATTCCATAAGGCCATTATGAGGATTAAATGAGATAATGACTGTAAGGTAAGTTTCTTAACTTCATTTCTGTCATTCAAGAAATATTAAATAAATATTAGCAGTGATTATTGTGACAAGATATTCAATCACTTTTCTCTTTCCTTTTTGCGATCCCCCTCCCCCTCTACTTCACTGAGGTAGCCACAGTCTTCAGTATTTCACAGGCTCAGGGATGTTGCATTACAGGCCAAAGTGAAAGCCATTAAAAAAATACTTTCTTGACATTTGATGTATAAAGCCTTGGGATGAAGGAATTAAGTAAAATGCTCATGAGTGTAAATAGAGAAGAAAAGAAAAAAAATGGAAAGATCAAGAAAAACACAAGGTGAGAAGACACCAAAGGTAAAGGTTCTAAGGAGAGACTATGGATGTTCATGATAAACATTAGAATTCCAGCCTCAGGACAGTATTCTTACTCCAAGCAAACCATGAAAACAAAATTTCTAGATCTTAAGAACCTCTTCACACTTAGGAACATTTTAAGCTGTGAATACTATGGTTCAAATGGTAAGCGAGTCTGGTTTCCTTCACTAAGATGTTGAAAGAGAATAATAGGGCCCTGACAATGACTGAATTAGAATTTCCCAACAGCCATCTATGGAAGCATAGGATTCATTTGATTATTTTTTTTAAAGGTTAAAATGGCTCTTTCCTATATACTTGAATTTGCGAATTGTGATTCATATACTCTACGTTATAAACATTAGCACACATGTATGAGTGAGATTAATAATATTGGAGATTATATAAAATATAATATTACAATATTAGAGATTAGTAATATCATGAGGTGTCTGAAACTTTATGCTGAACCCTGCTGTATAGAGTTAACTTAAATGAATACCTTATAGATCAGGTAATATTTCACTTCCAGATTAAGCCTAAGGATAAACCCACAGGTCAAGACATGCTGACCAACTTTTTGGTAAGAAAAGAAATGTTGGCTGAGCTTTTAATATGTGTTTTAAAGAGCTCTCTTACTTTACAGAATAAGAGTCTTAGTTCTAAGCAATTACAAAAAAAAATAAATATTATTTGACACAAATAGTTTAATTTTCAGTGATAATTTTATACTATAGTTATCAATATTAAAATTAACCCAATTAATATAACCATCATTTTGGAAATACTTATTAGATATACTAACCTCTACAAAAGTTAAATTTGTAGAATTTCTATTTCTAGTAATTGCTTTGAATGGACTTTAAGAACACAGAACTTGAAAAACACATAGTTATGTTAGTGGATTAATCAGAAGGTGGAGACATCTCCAAAGGAGACAAAACAAAAATTATAAAGGTATAGAAAAGGAGATTGAAACTGAAACTGGAGCCTGCCTATTAACACCCAAAGGAGACAAAACAAAAATTATAAAGGTATAGAAAAGGAGATTGAAACTGAAACTGGAGCCTGCCTATTAACACCCAATGAGTGTGTTTCCTCTCAGGTAAATGCCATCAGTGCTGGAGTCAGGTGACTTGTGATGAGCTATTTGCAAAGTACAGGTCTTTAGGCTCTTTAATTAAAGCCAGGACCCTAAAAGGTAGATAAATTGGTTTTAGTTGGTAGCTACCGTGACATCTGGGAGGAAGGAATGTACATCTACTCTGGAAGATCACTAATTAAGTTCAATTAAATATAAGCCTATAATCAAAGAGCACTAAACTCACAAGAAAACAAGTGACCTTGAATGAGATTAGGCAGAAAAAGGTATTAAATTTAGAAGACCCAAGAATTTCAGCTATTGGAATTGTAGGAGAAGCAAAACTTTACCTTCTTAGGGTTCTCAGCGAGGCCTGAGAATTATTTAATATAAAACAGGTTAACAGGAGAAAAACATGCAAGTATTAGTTTTATATGTCATAAGGAAAGGGAGACTCAGTGGAGTGACAAAACCTAAAAACTTTCATACTAGTTTGAAAAAAAGGCAGGAAATTGTGGAAACATAACTAAAACATATGAGAAGGTTAATGGAAGATAAGAATTACTTTAACAAGGTATGTTTGTATGGAATTCTCTAGGCTTTCACTCCTTATCAAAGAAAGTTTGTTTTCTCCTGGTATAGAGAAGGCAGCTCTCACAGGGGAGTTTTATCTACTGTTCCATGAAGAAAACAGGAGGTTAGAATGTCCTTGCATTTGCTATTTTTCAAGATCCTTTAATAACTCAAAATAATGCTAAAGTAGTATATTTTGGGATAACATATTCTGCACCTTTCAGAATCATATAGAAAATGTAAAATAACTATATATGAAATGTGTAATTAAAAAACAAATTTAAAGAAAGGAAAATTAATAGGAAACTGTTCAAAATGATCAGGAAATTTAGAAGAACCAAAATAAAAATATATAATTGAAATAATAATTGTTTTAAAAATGTATGATTTGAACTATGGATTCAGTCAAAACTGAAGAGAGACTGGTACACTAGAAAACAGAACTGAAGAAATGACAATATCACACAAAGAAGCAAGAGAATTTTAAAAATAAAAGCTGTGCAGTGAAATCTAATCACATCCTGTCTTTTACTCTGCTTAAATCAACCAGGAGTAAGTAAAGTCACCAGACATATATGTATTTTGCCGTTATTATCTAAGTCGAATTTCACAGTTTTTCTGAGCACATGAGTGAATAAAATGGAGTGCCCTGTCTCTAGGACTATCTAGAGGAACAGGTTCTGAAATAAGTAACAATTAAGCAAGATCAAGGTACCAATAACAGATGTACCAAAAAGGGAGAAATATGATAAAAGGGAAGAGGATCATTCTAACTAGGTCAAGAGCCTGATGAGATAGCAAATGGAGAACTTGAGAATTGAGCTAGATTTGAAATGGGTGTTAAAAAACATTGATGGGTAAAGAAGATAAGGGAACGGGAGAGTTAAGAGAATCTGAAGTGATGAGACTGCAGTTCTTAGAAAACAGTGAAAAAGAAAGTAGTTTTCCAAGTTAAAGCTTTCTGTATTGTTTCACTGTCTCTTACCTCTTCTACAATCTCTCTTCCTTAACATGATCAGATTGCCTCTTTAAAAATACTGTCAATTATGTCACTCTCCAGTAAAAATATTCACTGACCTCTCCTTCCACACAGTAAAACATTTTCGGAGGCTAGAACTCAAAGGTCTCTTCAATATGATCATAAATTCTTTTGAGCCATTATTCCTCCTAATCTTCTACTGTAAAATTATTTCATCAGAAATAAATCTGTCTAGTATCTTCAGTTTTCTCTAATCTGAATGCTAGTCTGTGTGTGATTTTACACGTCTACCACCACTGCATGTCTATGTGAGTTTACATGTCTACCCCCACTGCTATATCATACCATTTACCACCTGTTTTAAGACACATATCAAGTCCTACTGCCTCCAAAACACTCCCCAAATCCTTGAGGAATTATTTTCTCTTCTAATCTCTCTACAGTTTAGTACAACATGAAACTATTAACCATTTAATTCATAGAAAACAGAGAATATAAAAGGGGGAAAATCAAATAAAAATAAAAGAGAAATCTTTGGGCTTGAAGAATGTAAATTTTCAGATCAAAAGTATCTATCATTTTCTATTTATTTTTTTAAATTAAAAATATAACTACTTTTTGACCCAGAAGCATAATTCTGGGTATTTATCCAAAGAAAAACAAAACACTAACTAGTCCATAAAGATCTATGCACCCCTATTTTCATAGTAGTGCTGTTCACAATAGACAAGGTATAGAAGCAACCTAAGTGCTCATCAATAGATGGTTGGATAAAAAAGTTATTGTACATATATACAAAGAAATATTACTCAGCTATTAAAAAAATAAAATTTTACCATTTGCAATGATATAGATGGACCTAAAAGTTATGCTGAGTGAAATAAGTTAAATACTGTATGATTTCACTTCTAAGCAAAATCTAAGGAACAAAAGAAATGAACAAACTAAACAAAAACAGGCTCACAGATACAGAAAACAAACTGGTGATTACCAGAGGGAGGGGTTTGAAGGGATGGATGAAAAAAGTGAAGGGATGAAGTACAAACTAGTAGTTACCAAATAGTCATGGGAATTTAGAGTATAGTATAGGGTATATAGTCAATATTATTGTAAAGGTAAATAAAGAAAATAAGTATCTACTGTTCTCTAAGTAAAATGCATAAAAATCACTCTGGTTTATATCATTTTGAAACTTCTGAACAGCATGGACAAAAGTATATTCTAAAATTATCTAGAGAGACAAGTTACTGACAAATTGGCAAAAGTGATCAGAAAAACTGCATACTTAAAGGCTGTGGAAGAAGGACTTCAAAATCTAAGAGAAAATAATTTTCAACCTAGGATTTAATACCCAGAAAAGTATCAACCAATTGGAGAATGTAAATAAATAAATAAATCATTCTCAGTCACACGTAAGCTTAACCTAGTTATAGAACCCAAGGATGACTATTATCAAATAAGTCGCAGAGTTTATAACTTCATTTTATAAGTAATTAAGCAATTTGCTGCCCATCCCAAAACACTGTTTTATTCATCAATGATAGAAACTAGACTACAGATTAACAGATCTCTATTTGTTGTTGAAATCAATGTTTAAGCCAAGACTTTCAGGAGGCTATGGAAAGAAACTTCTGATATATCTTCCTGAAGTTGCCTCCTTACACACACACACACACACACACACACACACACACACACACACACGCAAAATTTACAAGCAAAAAGATTTTAAACAGAATGCTATAACTACTGGCACTGAGAAGTTTAAAATAAGTTTTTTAAGCTTAATAAATTATTTAAATGTTTTAAAATTATTTTGTGTATCCATTAAATAGTTAATGGTTAACTATTTAAAACAACACAATATATATGATACTCAAGATAAGAATGGGAAGCATAGCTCACTCATTAATCAATCACACCTGATAAATGTATGTATAAATTCATAACATACATATATGCTAGATGTCATGTCATTGATGTTAAAATCAATGTCATAATTTTAACACTGTCTTTTGTTTCTCTATTCCTTTAAGCAATATTTCAAACAAACACAAAATTACCATAAAGGGCCATGTGTATTAATTCTAACAATTACATAGATTACATAACTGGAATGTTAGTATTCGTATCTGTTCCCTTGTTTTCAAGTATTCCTTTTCTTTTCCACTACTTGTGCTATAGTCAGTCCCCTTGACCACATCTCACAGTAATTAGAGAAGTGCCCCTGTTTTTTTATATTAGAATATTTTTTAATGATTTCCAGGCCTAGTCATGTTTTTAAGGGTGAGAAAGGAGGAGTAGAAAAGGACATGAAAAATAAAATACCAATGTTCATAAAAATGTTTCATTTTTTTAGAATATTATTTTTATAGGAGAAAACAACAATAACAATTATAAAAAAAAGATTTGATCATACACAGAAAAAAAACTAGGGTATTTATAAGTATAAAAGCAATCTCATTTTAAACATAAGAAAAGAAAAATAAAACAAATACTAAATTAAGAGTTTCTTATAATTATCATAATAAGTTTGAAAACCATTGCCCTACACAAACCTAAGTAATCAGAGACCAAATTAAATATATAGTTATGCTATGTAAAATAAAACTATATTTTTAGTTTAATTTATACATCAACTAATATATTGAAATTGCAAAAAGGGGGAGGAATTGTATGCAGCATTTTACGATTTCCTGTTTCTAGAACATATGTCCTGTACCCCCAACTTTTATACAATACATATTTTTCAATTCTCTCTTTAAATTACACCTTTGGGATTACTCAAGCATGACTGATACACTTAGATACTATCAGGCATTCAATACACACTATGTGCCTTTGATTTATCTGACAAGTGACAACAAGGCTATATTGAACTAAGCTCAGACACTATCACTAAATGAATATTTGCAGGACCCGCCTGTGGTTATTGTCATACCAGAACAGAACTCTTGTTCAATATCCTGTCTGGAAAGCAGCCTCTACCAGATGCTTCCAAAGAAGGGCAAAACCACCCATAATGCAATTGGAAGAATATGCAATTCTATACCCCTGAGAGAAAACACTTCATCCTGGCCCCAGGTGGTGAGCCACTCATGCTCCGTTCATATTCCTCTGAGGACTGGTCTCTTCAAATGGTACATTTTTAAAGAACTTTTTTTGTGGTAAAGACTTTACCTTTGAAATGCTAATAATATACCAGTGATTATAAGTCACCACAGTGGGAAATCTCCAATTCGTCAGAAGGAATTGCTTTTCCCCATTTTTCATAGTAAGGGCTACTCTATTCAAATGTGATGAGAAACATATATCATCTCCTTATATTTTATATACTTCATATCATATATAAAATTGATCAACTATGTAGTAGAAGCAAAAAAGTAAATTGTGAGGCTGAATATACAACTGAACAATGACCAGACAATATTAACAAAATAGAATAGAACTCAAACCTACAACTCTGTAGCAACCAGCTTGGGAAACCAAACAACAATCTCTGAAACAATCAGTCCAGGAAGTCAAACCATATTTATGTAGCAATCACTGTAAAATGACTGACTTGGCCAAAGACTGGAGGTTACCTATCCTGTCTTACACTTTCCTGCTTCCGACTCAGGTACAAGCTGAAAAAGAAAATGTCTCCCTAAACTAATCACATAAGATGCCCCACTTCTATTAGCCCACCTTCTGCTTCCTCATTCAAACAACCTCCAAAGCATACATGAAGCATTTTTCTTTTTCACTAGAAAGTTCTCCACTCCTCTGACTGCCTTTGAGTATCTACCAAATATGACAGTGGCTGACTCCCTAGCTAGAGCAATATACAGCCTCTGTTCTCATTTGGGTGTTGTTCATCTATTTTCATAACAAGTTTATATTCTTAAATTGTGTACATTGATTTTTAAGATTTTAGATTGAAATTAATTTTAAGATATACTTTAAATTGTTTTAAACAGTTATTTCTAAGAAAAGGATTAGATATTGTTGGTAACTTATTTTTTACTGCATGTACACATGTGATTATATATTTTTACTTCATGTACTTGAGTATTATTTTAACCTATTTAAAATTATTAGATATAATAAAAATAAGCTTTGTTTTCATTAGTGAACTAAAATTTATTTTATTTAAAGAGCTAAGGTAAATCACATGTTGAAAGGAATTATCGCAAAGTTCCTAGTGGGCATATAGATAAATAGAAGTTTTATAGACACTATTATGTGACTACTAATAACAACGTAAAATAAAATTTGTAAAAAAAATAAATATATAAAAAGAAGAAGTTTACCCAGAATATCCTCTACTACACAGGCGACTTTGAAAACAGTAACTTCTTCAACTTTATTAATTTTACCCCTCCTTTTCTTTCTTTTCATTTCCTTTGGAATTGCCTCCCCTCAACACCCTTCCCGCCTGCCCCCCACCAGCCCAGCTACATGGAGAATGACCACAGATGCTTTTCGTTTGTCTGCCCAGGGTACCAGGCATACCTATGATCACATATGCTTAAGTTACTGCCAGCCATCTTCTCTGTTAAGGAAGTCTGCATAAAAAATATAAGTCTCTACTGATCAGAGGCAAATTATTGGGTAGCACTGTTGGGATTGAGGGCAAGAAAGACAGGAGTAGTGCTACAATATTGAGAAGAAAATGATCACAATAATTTACTTTCATTTTGAACACTTGTGATTGTATCTCCACACTACAAGTGATAGAGTAGAATAGAGGGAATTAGATAAGAACATGGATGGCAAGCACTTGAGTCTGGGGACAGGAGATTCACCAAGGAACAAAGAAGTAAAGGAAAACATTGCAAATTTCTGAATATACACTTAGAAGGAAGAGAATTATATGAATTATAATTAACTCCTTTCACTACATTTCTAAGAGTGAAAAATTAAGGTAATTAACAGATATATTTACAATCACAGAATATCAGATTTAAAAATTGTATAGGAAAAAGAAATGTGATTTCATCAAAATGTTGACTTTAAAATAGAAACATTTAAATAGAAATATAAAACCAAATTATAAATAGTAAAACAAACTATTCTTAGGAATAATTATAGATTAAGCCTTCAGTTTTACTTTAGCAATTTTGTTTTGGAGTGATTTGGATTTTTATCTCTAGACCAGCACAAGTGCATTATCACTCAGTCTTTGAAAGAAGACTTAGTTTCCATTCACTCAATTTTTACAACATCGTTCTCTCAGTATTTTCCATTAAAGCTAATTTAATAAACTTTTTCTCAATGTGCAAAGATCCTGGAGGCTCTGTTATATATACTGGAGAATAGGTTTGTTGGGGATTTATTTACATATTAGTCATAGTAATTTCCAAAGTTAAGACAATATTTGTTATTTCAACACAAAAGGCCACATTTATGAAAAAGGATATCTTGGGAAAATATGAGTCTTAGAATCATGTATTTATATGATTATCATTTATGTTTAAATTTGATCTCTTGAATTTTATTTTTATATGGTACCAAGCAGGAATACATTGTTTTATTTCTTATGATTACAAATAGCATTAGATCACAATAAGAGGCTATATCCAGAATTTAATAGATTTTATACTTTTACTTAGCCAGTAGGCTTACTCTATGATTCATATAAATGTAGATATTATTACATTTCTTACATGTTTATTTTACTTCACAGTATGTATGCACTCTGGTTTATGAGCATCTCTTTTTTATTTATAGTATTACTAAGGTATATTACTATTGGCTTCATATGGGAAGCACTTAGACTCAAAGAGTTTAAGTATTTTCTTTTATGGAAATATGTAGTTTGTAAGTGTTAATATGTAAATTAGAACCCAAATCTTTTAATTTCAAACTGAGTGTAATTTCCATTACCCTATTTGTGTCTCACCAGGAAGCTTATGTGTGCCTGGTTCCCAGCACTTTCTTAGTATAGAATATATAACTTCACTGAATGCCTGAACCTGGTTACAAACAATACTAACATTCGCATAGTTTCGTTACTAATTAATATACTGTAGAATACCTATTACATACCAGGCACTATATTTATTGACTTATAGATATTTTCTTTAATGCTTTTAAGAATTTTAGAATGTAGTTGATATTATCTTTATTTTTAGGTAAGAAAATTGACATTCTAAGATTAAATAACATGTCTAAGATCATACAGTTGATCGAATTCATACCCATGTCTTTTTAATTTTATGCTTTGTCCAGGATCTCTTGCCCCTTTAGAAGCAGAACACCTCTTTATATTTATGTGGCTCTATGTTAAATCTTTTGACTTTCCTCCACCCAAAGACCTATCAGTTGGTTCATTTATTTAACCCACCCATTTTTTCTAAGCTATTGGTTATATATACCCATTGTTAGGAAACACAAGACACCTGGTAAACATAAATTTTATTTGAGAGTAATGTGTTAAAAAAGAAAGGAACATTGGCAAAAGAAGAGATTAATAATAGCTAAAGCATTTTAAAGTTGAGGCTAAGGCAAAAGATTAAAAGTAGCTGGGAGAGTTCTATTAACAGTATACTTGGGGCCCAGCTTTTTGTATGATTCTTTATATCAAAATCAATCACTTCTTAGCTATAAGATATGGGGCTCTTGACAGTAGCCTGATAATAGAAACCTATCTCTAGTGTGTTTTGTTCTCAATCTGCAGAACAGAAACCACTTAGTGCCCCCTCCCTCATTAGTCACTCTGTGAGTAGGGCACAGAACTAGGGTAGAGGGAAAGCACAGTTCCAGCCCCTGTTGTCTGGAGACAAACTTATGCATTCTGGTCACATCTCTAACATCCCAACTAGGGAAGAAGCTATTAAATATTTTCAATGATATAAAAACTGCAATTCTGTTTTATAAATTGGAAAACAGATTTGAGTTTGTGCAAAGAAGTATCTTGGTCTTGGGTGTAATGAAAATGCTGCCAGTAGGTGGTTCCCAGCTCGATTGTCGTTTGTTTCCTGAAGCCATCCCAGTCCAAAAAAGTTCTTGCCACTTTTTAAATTTTCATTAAGATTTTATAACTTTGTTATAACTATGTTATAAAATGTATCAAACCCACTGTTATTAAGATTGATTTCTGTGTCCTTCTCTTAATCCTCAGCCATTACATCAATGCTCTCCTTGGAGGCAGCTCCACTGCAGCTTATTTACTTCATGGCTAAAGTGCTGCCATGACTTCAGGCCTTGTAGAAGGCACTAACTCTTAGGGACATTCATTGAATGTCTGAATCCAGTTACAAACAATATTATATTTCCTAATATCTTGAGAAGTAATTGGTAATAATCCCAAGTCTAATGATAAATACTTCAACTTTGTTGAAACATGTCTACCTTTTTTTATATAAGAAATCATATGAATACTAAAGAGATGAAGAGAAGGACAACATCATTTCCAACTTCCTTCCAAAGATCATGGGAATGTATACATGAACTGAACATTTCATAAACAGAAGAAGACTTTACCAGGTTAAGTGACACTAGACTGAAAACTGTAAATAGTTCCAGTTTTTGTCAAGGATCTTTCTATATCCTGGATCATGTTAGGCCTAAAAGAACACAATATGGAGTGCTAGAAAATTCTACTGTCATAATAACTGACAATTCAAACAGGTTATGACAGAAAATCTGGACTGTGCATATTGGCTCGCAATAAAAGAGCGTTACTAAGGGGACACTGTGGCTACCACGGAGATAAGTTGCTCAGGTAAAAGACGGGATGGTGAGAAAGCTGGGTAGCCACCACCAAGCAAAGGATAACACTGTTAGATGTGTTTTTTTTTTTTTTTTGGTTTGTCGATAGTTAGTTTGGATTTCTTATTTTCTGCTTGCCTATTATTGCCCGTAAGTGTGTGAAACAATGGCTATGTTAGTCACTACCTTTTTTTTTTATCAGTTATGCCATCTCTACTAAAAGTGCTTCATCACAAATATAATAAAAACTCTGAGCTTTTTAAAACATTCTGATTATGCTAAAATTATTTATTCGAAGCATTCCACAAGAATATTTGAGATTGGCTCAGATACAAATTTAATAGAAAAGCTATTAAAAGTTTTTAAAAAACTATTCTTATCTGAGTACATGCCCTGGCAAAGGGTACATACACTTTACTATGATAAATTATTTGATTTTATTGCTACTCATTTCATAATTTTTATGTTACTTAAATATCTATCAAAGATCTATTTAAAAGATGGATCAATTGACTTATTTCTCTAGTTCAACAGAGCTAAGTGAAATAGTATTTGTTTACTTGTTTGTTTGTTTCATTTTTAAGCATATGGCCACACTCAACCTGTCTCATTATTTTTCATCTATGGTAGCAGACAATATGGCAGAGAATGTGGGAGCAAATGCTGAGAGATTAGTAAATGTGGTGATGGGAATGTGTGGAAGTTCTTTTCTGATTGTTTCAGTTTTGTCTGTAGGATACAAAATATTTATCTGAGATTAAGGCTGGGTGGAAATCCTCTTGAGAATTAAGAAAAGAAGTTATGGAACATTTGTCTTTGGTAGTATAATATGATTGCATGGAAGCATGAAGAGTCCAAAGCATGAGGAATTTGAGGTTGATGGTCTTACGTTAAAAGTGGAACCAGTCAATAGGTTGTATATCTTCTTCCAACCATATTCAGTTGCAGGGGTGAAGGGGTTAATAAATTAGATGTAATCAGCCAAGCCTATCTGACTAAGAGAGGTGCAGTGAAGCTCAGGATATATGCAAAGAAGTGTTTATAATGACCGACTTCAGAATTTAAGCTGGTTAAGGGATAGAAATTGGGATCAAGAGAGTGAAATGTAGTAAAAAGTTGGTAGGGTCAATTTCAACATTAGAGAAATTAAAAGTATTAGATTTGAGAAAAATATTTTGCCTATATGAGTCAGAGTATCCATTCCTGATATAGTCTTTTATGTTGTCTTACTTGATTAAATTATCCTATATAAGACAGGGAGAGTTTAATTACCAGTGCATCTCAATCTCAGGCATAATTTATTTAATGAGCAGGTGGCACAATTCTTAACTCATCTTAAGTTTAATAACCAATCACAAACCAGTTTACAGATTATAGTTTTATATTTTAATCATTTGCAATTATGTTTTTCATTTTCTGTCAACATCTCTAAGGTTTCGAACATGGCAACATTTATAACTATTATATGTATATGCAGTATATATATAAATTTTTTTCAACTCTAGAATTATATACAAAATTGCCCTTAATTTGTGTGTAATTAAAACATCTTTGTACTTAGAGATGTCCATACAAGTCAGGTTACATATCGCCTCACTCAAAGGTATATATTCAATTTGCAAAGGGTAATATATCTAAATGTAAATCTATCTGTCTGTCTATCTATCTATCTATCTATCTATCTATCTATCTATCTATCTATATCTATATCTATATCTATATCTGTATTTTATCCCTGTATCTTAGATGTCCAAGAATGTATCACTGATGATTCATGTTTCTAAGAGCAGGTGAGAAGAATCACTCTTAGTATGACAGCCTGCTGAAATGTGTTAAGTAAATAGTTAATTAAAAAACCTGAAAAGTAGACAAAAGAAGTCTATACTTTAGTAATGTTTAACTAAAGCAAAAAGGCCTAGTTCCCGGAACCCTTAACTATCTCCTGTTAATCATGAAATTTGTAACAATGTAACAATGAGCTTATAGCTAACTGCCAATTTTAGCTTGTGTCACCCTGCTCGCTTGCATGACATGAGAAACAATCAATTGCATATAAGCTGGACATGATCCTTGTTCGGGTCTGCTCCTAGCAAGGACAGCCACCGGCTATTAAACAGCCTTTGAGAGCATACTTGTTTTGGTATATTCAATATTGGCCACAACATTAGTGACATTCACATTAATCAATTTTCTACTCATATTCAGTTTTGATAAAGGACAAAAAAATCAATAGCTGAACTCAGTGTTTTTTAATGGTGAATATGTAACAGGATGTCTTGGTAAGCTTTTTAAAAATTCTGACACCTGGGCTCTGCCTCAGACCACGAAATCAAAAGACCTTGGGAGTACAGTGTTGAAGGTGTAGGCTTCTGTATATAGTTCTTAAATCTTTTCAGGTGATCCTAATAGGCAGCCAGAGTTAAAACCAATAGCTTAAGGGAAATATTCGTTTATCTAGCCTTGTGCTTTCTTTAGCAGAAATAACCAAAGATTGAGAAAAGCAAATGATACAAAATACCTCTCTGGCTTTATAACTACAGAAAGGATAATTAGTAACACACTTATACAAAATATATAAGAAATATATGATTTAAATGATCATTTGAACAAGAAAAAAATCGATGATTTACAACATGTTTTTTTCAGAGAGGAAAACTATAGCAGACAAAGTTAGCTTATGCTGAGCAAACATGATTAGTTTTAGAGAATCAGTAGTAGAAACTCTTAATCAAATTAGACATTGCTCCCTGGAGAACATACCCTCCCTATGAGAGTAAGAATTAAATAGCAGATAATTTGCATAACTAAAATTATGATTCCCCCTAAAGAAGTTTTTTCATTAAAACATAGATAACATTTGTTTTTTGAGCTAATAAAGAGTTTAAAATTTAGAATAATATTCAATTGAATAAATTTTGGATTTCCTACCTGAAAAACATACTAGATGTTATAGATGTGTCTTCCTGCTTAACTTTTTTTTATTCCAGCCTATTTAATATTAACTCCTATGCACTTTTGATAAACTTTTCAATAAATATTACAGAGAAAAATTCTATTTGCAATAAAAAAATACTAGTTTTTAATGTATAATCAACTAGAGTCATATGAAACTTATGAAAAATTATTTTTTTTGGCACAAAAGTGAAGCTTCTTTCTCCTTTTGTATAAAGGAATTTAAAAGCATGACCTTAAATATAAAAGTTGAATATAAAAGTTGAAACTATAAAATTTTTATTAGAAAACAGTAGAGCTGCTTGGGCAATTTTATTACAAGGGAACAAAATTTTTCCCACAGAGACTCTCAATCCCCAGTCATTCAACAAGTCTAAGCACTGCTGTGGAGGAATTTTGCAGATATAAATAAGTTTTATAAAAACTGTGCTATATTACTAAGGACCAGATAAATAATTTACAAATGAAGCCTTTGATAATTCATTGTTAGAGAGGGAAGCACAGGCCCCAAATGGAGTCACTCCTGCTAAAGCCTACGACACCTCACCTAGATTTAATACATGACCTATTTGCAGCTTCAGCCCCTCCAAGAAATGTAATCTTAACCAACTAGTCTGGAATTTTCTGGTCAGCGAGGTGATCTGTCACCAGAATTTTCTACATTCCCCACTCACAGCAGGAGAAGAGACAATCTGCAGGATAAAGACTTCTGCCATTTTTTTCTTCCAAAATATAGTGACCTGGCCTTAAACAACTCTGCTCCCTGACCCTTTTATTTTTTTGCTAACTTTCTTATTGCACTATCCTCCTTCTGCCTATAAAAACCTTCCATTTTGTACAACACCCTAGAGTATCTGTCCACCAACTAGATGAGATGCCGCCCAATTCATGAATTGTTTAACAAAGCCAATTTGATCTTTAAATTTTCTCAGTCGAATTTAGTTTTAACACTGTTAAAGACTATGGAAACATTATGTGTTCTGGGTTACTGGTGGTGCTTTGGGGCGAGGAATAGAATAAGAATTTTAATATGTACATCAAGATATTCTGTTTTATTCACAATTTCTAAGCATAATGAATAACACAATTATCAGTATTCCAGAATATTTAATTAGTAAGTAGTCAAAACCTAAAATAAATTCTTGTATGTCAGTAAGGTCAGTGATGGAAAAATTCCAAGCATCTTTAAGATTATAAAATGATTGTCTAAAATATTGCAATGTTTCTCAGATATATTTTTAAAACATTGAAAAATTATTGAATAAACTTTGAAGTTTATCTAAATTTATCTTGAAATTTGTAACTAAAATTCCTTAAAATTCAGAAGCTATATCTTAAACTGCTTAATTTCCTTTAATAAATTAGAATTACTAAATTTATAATTGTAATATTATTCTAAGATAGCAAATATTACAAATCCAGTACTTCCCAAACCATCTTTATACTTAAAAATAAACTACAAAAGTAAGATACATGAACAAAGCTAAAAAATGATAGAAAGCCAACTAAACTCATTGAAAGTAGGACAAATAGGAAGAAAAATAGAATATAAGGAAACTACAGAGCAAACACACATGAGATAAAAATATTAAACTGGTTTATGGAAAAGGAATAAAGAGGAGGAATCTAATTAAAAGAGGACTCAAATTATTTCACAGTTATCCCCACAGTAATTTTCTTGGCTATGAAACAGACTGTTTTTACTTCTGGCTTAAATAAAAGTTCAAATACGTAGATGACAGTTTCTCTTTAACATCGCTTTGCAGGCATTTGGTATTTTTGTTAAATTATGTTTACATTTGATTTGGTGAATGTGTTTGAATGTCAGTAGACATTTGCACATCACTCTTAGGCTTCAGGAGAGAAAATTCTATTACAATGGATTGGTCAGGAAAGTTAATTGGTTTAATTCTGATAATGCATCTATAAGGACATTTCTGAAATGTTAGTAGAAATAGGTCATTAAGACACAGACAGGTCTAGATCAAATTGTGAAGTATGTGAAATGTCCTCAATTCCTTCCTTCCTTCCCTGGTGACAATCGCTCAGTGGGTCAGAGACGTTGTGTTCACCAAACAGCCTCTATCCAAATTTGCTCTAGCTACAATGGGGAATAAATGTAGCTACAATGTAGCTAGAATGGGGAATAAAGCTTGGCCAATAACCTACATGTAGATATAAAGTAACAGAACCCAGAATGATTTCATATTGAATACTGACATGAGTTTAAATAATTCACTTTGGGAATTTTTTTGGGGGAGAAGGATAAAATTGTATCTTAAAATCAGAGGATCATTTACAAAATATGTTTTTTAAATAAGACCTAAACCTTCATAAAGCAAAATGAAAGATTATTTATTACTGGGAATTCAAACATTATCTAACATAATTGGGTAGTTCTGTTTGCTTAGATTAGGATCTTAGAATAGCTGAACCAATATTCCTGGAATTTTGCCATACAAATAGAAGATTGTTCCACATATAGGTTTGGCTGACAGTAGAACTGGTGTTTCCAAAATTTTCATTGAAGAATTTACTTTAGGAAAGATTCACATAACAGTTCTTTTGGATTAAAAGTGCAATAAAAGAATATGCCCTTTAACTAAGTGCTATACCTCTTAGTCTCCACTGTTTATTGAGATAGCATTTTACTCTATGCCTAGCTCATGGAAGGCATGTGATTACACACTGATTGAATAAATGCATGCTATCTACAGCAGTTGTGTAAAAAACTGCATTTGCTCCAAATAAAAGGTTAAAATAAATTTTATTTAAAAACATACCTAAAGCACAGGTATGTTGTGGGTATGGCTTCAGAGTTATTAAGTAACCTCAAAATCCTTTTTGGAAACAGATTATTTATTGTTTTTTTTTTATAAAGCAGAGTAATCATGTTTAGTAAGATTACATTTCTGAAAATATATTTTCTTGTCTAGGGCATACTGATTGCAGCCCTTGATTTAAGATACAATTTTATCCTTCTCCAAAAAAAATTCCCAGGCAAATTATTTAAACCCATGTCAGTAATCAAGAGATATTCCTAGTGCTGGGGAAGAAAACTTTTATCCTACCTTTCTAGGTTCCTTCAGCTGGTCTAATAATTAAATTAACATGAAACAGATTAACAAGAGATAATAACCAAAATTAATTAGAAACATATGTACAGGATCCTCATATACATGATAGAATCTAAGACATCGCATACATGAAAGATTCAGAGACAGAAAGGTAAAATGAAGTATATAAGACATCCTGAGCTAAAAAATAAGATAAGGGGACTGGGGCTTCATGGGGGAGGGGAATTCACAGGATGATAAAATAAGAGCAGATGTCCAGTATTTAGATGTTTGGTCCTGCTGTATAGATACATCATAAAAATAAAAAGTTATTTCTGGAAATTAATTATAAGCAAGGCCCCCAATTTGATTTTTTTTTTATGAGAGAAGTACAAGTGTCTCTGTAGCTCACAGGGTCTCATTGCCTTCAGCTCAATCCACACACCAAAGTACCACATTGGGAGGCCTGTTCTAAACACCTTCAACAGCATAAAAGATTTAAAAGAATGAAGGTGTTTTATTTTTTTAAAGTCTATTTTACAACTATCGAAAAGTTAGAAATTCTAGATAAAGTGAAGTTAATTCTAAGAGGTAATATGATTTTAAATTTGTATGTCCAATATGTTGGAACTGATTCACATAGCATGTAAAGTTCCTCTTTACGGTAATCTAGAATGAAGAAAGTTTCCTATTGATGAGCCACATTTACAAATGGTTTCAGTTTTTCTACCTCCCAGTTGAGGTTGAGGACATTTCTAATACATTCTTAAATGTGTGGTAATATTGTTTTATATCTTGGTTATGTAACATCAAGTTGTATTCATTCAAGTGGAGCATAAACTCTTGTCTTGATCAGAGCTCCACCAGCTGTTTTAAAGTATACTTTTAAATAAAATCAATAATCAAGTTGGAAGACAGATAATAAGTTTAGTCATGATTTATAATAGTATATGATACCTCAACTGTAAAAAATCATATCCTTATACTGACACTTGATTAAAAATTATAATAAACAACAAGAAAACAAGATATAGGATTGTTAGAAAAATAAGTTAACATTATCCAAAATGCTAAGAGAAAAGGCAAGAAAATATTACACTAATATGAATAGAATCTCTATAATAGCTGAAGTATTTATATCAGCCTTTCAGTAATAAGCAAAGTTGTTTATCCATGGTTTAATATAGTGATTAATTTAATGGTATAAAGCACAGTAATATTCTCAGTCTTCTTTTTTAATTTTTATTAAAATATAATTAACATAATATATTGTATTAGTTCCAGGTATACATCACAATTATTCAACACTTATACACCACGGTAAGTCCAGTGACCATCTGACACCACACAATGCTATCACAGTATTATTGACTGTATTTCCTATGCAGTACACCACATCCCATGACTGATTTGTTTTGTACCTGGAAGTTTGAGCCTCTTATTCTTCTTCACCTTTTTCCCATCCTTTTTGATTTTTCAATCACAGTTGGTAGTCAGCATTATTTTATATTAGTTGTAGGTGTATGGCATGGTGGTTAGACATTTATATAATCTATGAAGTGATTCCCTAGTCTGGTACCCACTTGGAACTATACATAGTTATTATAATATTATTGACTATGTTCTCTATGTTTACTGTATATTCCAATGGCTATTCTGTAACTATTAATTTTTATTCCTTAACCCCTTCATCTTTTTCATTCCTAACCTCTCTACCATCTGGCAACCATCAACTTGTTCCCTGTATCTGTGAGTCTGTTTCTATATTGTTTGTTTAGTTATTTTGTTCTTTAGATTCTACGTAAGTGAAATCATACAATATTTGTCTTTCTTTGTCTGACATTTTTCACTTAGCACAATACCTTCTAGGTCTATCCATGTTGTCGCAAATGGTAAAATTTAATTTTTATTTTGGGCTTTCTTTTCAACATGAAACTGCAGTAAGTAGATGATAGCTCATTTAAGCTGAAAAGTTTATAAAAAAGGCAGAACATATTAGATGTTTTAAGAGAATAACAAAAATCCTATGAGGATCCTGAGGAAAGACACCTTATGTAGCTGGCATAGAAATAGAAAAGTTTTTGTTGCAGTTTTGTTGTTGTTTTTATTGTTGTTGTTTTAAGTAGAAGCATATGAGTTTGTGAATTAGGAATCTCAATTTTATTGATATTTTTCTCTTTTGACCAAACTGGTGGTTCTAAGGAGGGGGAAATTTTTCCTTTTACCTCTTAATTCTTCTGGTTGGTTGAATAATTAAAATGAAGTAAGACAGATTAATAGGAAAAAATGATGAAATTTAATTTTGTATATAAATATGGGGATCCTGTAAGAATATGGGGCCAGAGAGAAGCTGAGGCTTATATGTCATCTTGAACTAAAGAGAAAGGCTGTTAGTAGTTTGGAACTACAGAGCGGAAAAGACAATTCACGTGGAGCTAGAAAAGCCAACATTTGGTAAACAAATGTTTGCTGGGCCACTTTTAACAAATAAAATCAGAGAAGACTGATCAAATGGACCTTGCTAGGTTCCTCCCTGTCTCTACAGGCTACTTCATATTTAACTATGATTATCAATGATGATAGCTCCCTTCCTAGAGCAGCTCAGCTAAACTCATTTAAAATAATCAATATCCCAAAGAGGCATATTTTGCAGTGGAAAGTTTTATTCCTCTTCAATGGATCAAGAACATTGCAACCTAAAGAAGCAGTAAAGGAGGACATATATTTAAAACAGAGAAGGAGAAGAAGAGGGAGAGAAAGATGGAGATGCAGAGAGAGAAGGAAGACTGGCTGGAAGATTGTGTATTGTGTGCACGCATGCATGTTTACACACAGTGGATATTTCCAAAGAAGTCTGTATTAAAGCAAATGTTAAGAAAGTAAAGGGAAAACACTAATAGGTGAATCTGAGAAAATAATTGAGTTTCCCCTCTGCCTTTGGAAAATCATTTCCAAAGTAATATAGAGGTACACAAGAAGATGGAGAAAATAGAGAATAAATACATGGAAGCTAATGCATATTGGTTAGTGGCAGTAAGAAGGAATTGGGATTCAATGTGCAAGTCATTGTGACAGTTACATTGACAGGTTTTTATAACAAGTTGACGTAGTTTGTTGGTGATTATATATATATATATATATATATATATATATATATATATATATATATATAGTCTCTGCATCTATGAAACCTAATGTCTTCTTAGGAAGATGGACAAATAACTACAAGACAATGGGGTGAATGGGAGAATTATGAACATGGTGTTTTGGAAGCACTGAAGTGCACATATAGACTGGGGGATCATAGAGAACATACCAAAGGAAAGAACAGCAGTTATTTTTTAGGTGAGATAGGGTTGAGGTTAGGTGGAATTTTGTGTCAGACAATGCTTATACTTCTTATACAGTTGAAATACAGTTTCTTAATAGATAAATTCTGTAAGATGAGTCAGGTGAGGAGATAATAATGATCAAATCACCAAAACTGTATATTCAACTACAGAAATGGGATTTGCAATAGATATATTTTAAGTAGGTGAAAGACATCATCAGTTTTTATTTTAAAAGTCTACTTTCAAAGAATGATAATTTTGAAAACAGGAAAGTGGTTAGGAATGTATCACATCAGACAAAGGTCATGAGCTGAAGATCTGAATTAAGGCAGAGAAAGTATAAATAGAGAGGCAGGAATAGATTCTAAATGATAATTATTATCATGATGACGAAGTTGGTGATAGTGATGCTGATGCTGATGAGGATGGTGATGATGATTATAGGTAACATTTTTGAGCACTTACTATTTGACACATACCATGGAAAATTTGTTACATAAATTATATCACATGGTTCTAATGGCAGTTCTATAGGTTAGACCTATTTTTATCTTTGTTTGAAAAAGGAAGAAATTATTCCTTAAAAAGTTTGAATAACTTGTTGAATATTTTAGAGATACAGTAGTTCCCTCTTATCAATGGTGTTTGTTTTCTGTGGTTTCACTACAGAGGTTTTGTTTGTCTATTTGTTTTTTTACCCATAGTAAACTGTGGTCAAAATATAAAATGGAAAATTCCAGATATAAACAATTCATAAGTTTTAAAGTGTGCACAGTTCTGAGTATGATGATGGATCTCATGCTGTACTACTCTAGCTGGGAAGTGAATCATCCCTTTTTCCAGAGCATCCACACTGCATGTGCTACCTGCCTGTTAGTCACTTAGCCATCTGGATTATTATTAGATCAACTGTTGCAGTATCACAGTGTTTGTGTTCAGGGAACATTTATTGTACTTAATAATGGCCCCAAAACTAAAGATCGGTTTTACTGGCAATTCAAGTAGGCTAACGAGAGGCAATAAAGTGATTCCATTAAGTGAAAAGATGTGTGCAGTACAATAAGATATTTTGAGAGAGAGAGAGAGACCACATTCACTTAACTTTTAGTACAGTATGTTGTTATAATTGTTTCATTTTATTATTAGCTATTGTTGCTAATCTCTTATGGTTCCTAATTTATTATAGGTATGTATATGAATAGGAAAACACAGAGTCTATAAAGGATTCGGTACCATCAGGTTCTCAGGCATCCACAAAGGTCTTGGAATGTACCCTCTGGATAAGTGGAACCACTGTGCTAAAAACTGGGTATGGAGTTTTACCAAGCAATCTAGAGCACCCACTTTATGGCCACTTTGATATTTTAGAAGTTAAAATGGTCAACAGGATGGTAGAGGTTATGTTGAATTAGGAAAGAACCTGAGATTTCTCTCAGCAGTCTAACTTAAGTAAATAGGATAAGAGTAGTCCAATTTTTTTGAGACTGAGAATGCTGGTAAAGGTACCAGATTTGCTAGAATAATATTAATTTTAGAAAGAAGAACAATCTAGTGAGAGTTGAACTAAAATATATATTTGGATTAATCTGCCTAGAGAGATAACCAAACCACAAGTTTTCTAAAAGGATTTGTAGAGTGAAGAAAAGTATTTTGCACATGTGCATAATAGGACCAATAATTGACCATTATTTTATGGACTCAGTGTATTTGGAGAGTTTTTCTATTCTTCCTTTTTTTCCCCTCATTCTATGGGTAACTTCATTTACTTTTAAAATAATTGGAGGAAACTTAACTTTGCTTTCTTAGTAGCTGCAGAGTTAAGAACAAAATGTAATTCAAATCACAGGATGCATATTCTGAAGAAAAATTTTGCCTGTATAATGACATTAATGTCTACTGGTTCCACAATTCCACCTGAAATGAAAGAGCTCTGTCCCTTCTTATCTATTTTGAATGCTCAGCCCTGCTCTTGTACTGACACACGATAATAATTGTGCCATCTCTAATTTTTACATCTTCGCTAACTCTCATGTGAAAGAGTCTGGTCTGGTAATTACTATTCATTACTTCTTTTGTGGCATCTCTTTTCATGACAAAGAAAAAAGCACTGAGAATAACCCTTGAAAAACACCTAGAATACATATAATTTTCCTTGTAATACATCTATAAGTTATAATAATTTTTATTATTAAAATTTGTGATTAATCTATAAAAGAAAAAAGTCAATGCTTTATCAGACAAACTTTCCATCATGTTACAAATTTAGGGAGACTAATAATTAAGATTAAAACTTCTACAATAATTCCGAAGTTTTATTTGAACAGCTTCTTGCACTCTGAGGATTTGTTCCTTTTTGGCAGTGTGGATAAAGAACTATGCATCCCTTCAAGCTTGTTAATGACATTCTGCCACCAGAAAACACACAAGATCAGATCCCTGGGGGAAAAAAGAGAATGTCTTATTCTAAATGGACAGCTAATGAGATACTTAAAAGCACAGCCAATAAAATGTGTTACTAGAACACGATCAATACAAATTTGTTTGAGGTATCCACTTCATTGATCAATGGATGTGTCTAAGATTCATCTAGCTTTCACTATTTTTGTGCATAGATTAAAGACATATTTGACACATCTTATTGGATGCGAGTTTCCAGAGGGAGAATCATAATTAGCAGCTTTCCTCAATAATATTTGAGGGTTCCCTGCTTGATTTTAAAAAAATAAATAAATAAATAGTAATTGCTTGTCTAATGTAATTTACATTTCAACCAATTCTGAATGTCAGTAATTTCCCTTGAAGAAACAGACAAAACCACATGTTCTTAATATTTTTTCATGACCGTTCATCTCGTTTATATGTAATTTAGCTGTGTCTAAACAAAGCAAGTAAATGAAGAATTAGGCGATTTAAGGGGAGATTTGTTTTCCACTAGCCACAATATTTTTATCAACTTTTTTCAATAATAACACTGATTCTTCACTTCTATTTTCTATAAGTCAAAATGCAAATTAAAACTAAAGCACATGTTTGTATAATATGTAATCTTGTGTTTGAGCGGAGAGCCAATTAAGATGAAACAGAGTTGGTACTCTGTTTAACACTCCTAGAGGGAGTCAGGACAGTTCAATACACACACGTCTTTTAATGAGGACTGTGAGAAAAACTGAATGGCATAAATATGGAAGTGGTATTCCCTGGTCCTGGAGGAGTTTATAATCAATTGAGAAAAACTAACAGTTGAACAGATATTTTCAATATAATTTTCACATAAGTACTAGGATGAAGATTTATCAGTATTATATAAAAAGACTGAAAAAAAAACAACCCTGTAAAAGCAACTCTGAAATGAAAAAGGTTTAAAAATCACTAGGAAAACTATTAACAATTACAAGAACATTTAAATACACTGCAGCGCTTGCTGACTAGTTAGTAAAAGAGAATACGTACTATTTTCACAGCATAATATATATTTTAATGTAGCAGGAATTTGTTAATGACAGAATAGATAATAATGTCAATGATTTTCAATTTTCTTGTACACATCGCCCTATAATTTATCATAGCTATATCTTAGGTCAGAAAGCTGAACATTGTAATGATTTTTGTTTATAGCTAAAAATTACAGAAAAGAATAACAAAAATTAAGATATATTTAATGTCTACTGAAGATTCAATCAGCATATATTGATAAAGAAAATTGGGCCACTTATAATTACTAAAAGAATGACAGTATGCCTATACCAATCATGCCATTATCACCTTCACTTTTACGGTGCCTGAGTTCTCCTTACCATTGGACCAATTAAACAAAGTATTTGAAAAAGGTGATTTAAAAATAATAGTTTATCTTTTATCTTAGCAATTTTTAACAGGACGATTATGATGGTTAATTTTATGTGTTGACTGCACCACATAGTACCCAGGTTATTTCTAGGTGTGTCTAAAGATTAGCATTTATTATTCTCCTTAGCTACTATATTCTTTTTAGTTGTCTTAATTGGTTCTTTTTTCAATATTTGTTATTCACAATAATTTTTTATTATATTGAATATAGAAGTGAAGAAATCTGAGGCCATTCTGAATTTTGTTTTCCTTCTTCCAAACCTCTCTCTCTTTCTTTTCTACATAGTACCCTGAAAAATTATTTTCTTATCTTGAAAATACAGTTTTAACTGTGTATGTCTCAGTGTAAACTTTTTTCAGAATAATACAGAATAATTTTTTCCAGAACAGTTTAGTAACATAATATGCCTTTTCATTATACTGATTTAATGTTTCCTTTTTTGGAAGAAAATTTTATTCTATTATGACCTTTAATATTTTTTTCTACTCCATATGTTAGGTGCTTTATCTAAGAGGCACAAATTATCCTGATGTTTAATCATCTTTATTCTCTAATCTACTTTATATATTTTTTGTCTTAATCAGTACTTTTCTAGTATTTGGTATTCACAGTAGTTTTTTAAAAACGTTCTCTACTCCATTAATTTATTTCAGCCATTTTATTTTCTTTCTTATCTGAAACTCATTGTTTTTTAACATTATTTGGTTCATGATTTTTCTAAATGTACAATCTTCCTATTCATGTAATTTTGCCCTTTTATCATCTCATGTTTAATATCTTATTTCATTCAAAGTATGCTCTCCTTAAATAATTTTAAAGAAACAACAAAAACATTAGTGGAATTATTTTTCTGTGTCTTGAGTTTTATTTAATCTCAGAATTAAATATTTCATCAATTTGTGATTTTTACATCTTTAGTTTACCTTCTTATAAAGTTGTAGACCTCTACCATTCTTTTTTTTTCATTTTACTCATTTCTAACTCAAATAACTTTAGAAATATTTTTGTTTTTTTCTGATATAATATGGTTAATTTCTCCTTAATTCTTTTACTACATTATGTAAGACTTGTCTTTACATCTGAGATATTATTTGAGAGATATGAATTCTATGTACTTTTTGCTTTTCTAAGAGATTGAGTATATGCTTGTATTTATGTTGGTGTAGGGGAAAAGTAGGAGCATATTAGGATAAAAAATGCTAAGTTAGAATTATGTTTCAGTTTAGGAACTGACAGTTGGTCAGTAGTTCTGTCATAGGTTCTAAACCACCTGGCTGGAATATATTCTATCTTTTTTTGAGATGTTCTTGAACTTTCAATTTTTCCCTAGTGCATTTGATTCAGTTAGCTTCTGAAAAATACATGACCCAGATAGCCTCGGTAATTAAATTTGTTAGTTTTTCAAATAAGAAATTTCATGGTTAGCCAGTCTTTATTCTGCCCCTTTATTCAGGATGTTAGAAAGTATAATAAATGTTTTAAATTTATCAATTCTAGAAATGCTTCAAATGATCTTGGAAGGGATTAACATATAAATAATAAATGATAGAAATGTTAGCTCTACATATCCACTTCTGCCATACAAAATCTTTACAATAATCTGAGAGTGTGGCTTCAGTTATGCCCAAAATAAAAATTTTAAATAAAATTTACACAGGTTTAAAATAAATTTTTAGCATATTTTTTCCTTTTATAATTAGTCTTATTACTTGATATGAAAATAGGAAGGTAATTTATAATTATCATTGAGAGTTCAAAATTGACTCTAATGACTTGGGTTCAGTCATGGCTCTATTACTAATGGAGTGACTGCTGTATCACTTTACCTTTCTGAACTCTAACTTTTTTTTATTATCTACATCTTTGGGTTGTTGTGACTTCAACTGTATATGAAGTATCTGGTATAATTCATTATGGAGTGTCCTCAATAAATAGTAATTATTATTGCTAATTAGTATTTTATTTAGTGTTTTACTCAATTTTAATAAAAGTGTAAGGTGACAACTATACTGTTTTTTCATAAATGTAAAAATATATAGACTTATTCAAATGTTGTAATGATATCATACAGTATGATATAAAAATAATTTTTGAAAATTCCAAAGATCTGAAAACAAAATGAGCATGTAAAATTTTTTCTATATGCTTTTTTAGTATAATAAATAGTTCAACTAAATATCATTTTACATTAGAGAGCCAACAATTCTTTAGTTTTCAGTTATTTTTGAAGTATATCCTCTATTAATTCCCATTTATTGTTTCTTTTCCATTTGCAATAGTCATTTCAATGAAAAATCTCAACAAATTTATATACATTTTAATTTAGAAATTGAAACATTGACAAACTGTGCCTTTTGGAGATATATGTATTTCAGCTTTTCTTCTTTGGCAATCAGTTCTTTCATACCTCTTTTGGTGAGAAAAACAAATTTTGATAGTTGAAGAGGTGAAGTACATAAACTGATTAATGTAAATTTAATTAACTGAGTCTATTAACTGTTGAGCTCTTCAAAACACTTCAACCAAAAAAATATATTTAAGAAAAAAAATAAAACATGTTTGACAAATGAGTCTTGTGTCTAAACAAAAATAGTAATGTAAATGACATTACATTTTTTTCTTGGTGCATTTGTTTGTTTTCTATCAATATCTTCAGAGAAAAGCATGTTTTCATCCACTGATTATGGATAGTTCAGTTCTCTTTCTTACATTTATTTGTTACTTATACATTTTAAAAATAAATAAAAATATTTTAAAAACAAAAGCAAAATTAATTTTAAATGTTTCTAAAAGAAAAGTACACTTAAAATTCAAAACATTTGATTTATAGACTCTGAGAAATTTCTATAAGAATTTTCAGGGCCTTAGGAAAAAAATGTTCTATGAATAAACCCCATCTGTTATTTTAATGTTCTTAGAAAATATGTTTCTCCATTATTCATTTATTTTCCCATTTTGAATTACTTTTTTTTTTATCTGCTTGTCACACTTGTATATATCAACAAATCAATTTGTAATTCTGACAGTATCCACCCAGTGATTTGCTAAATCAAATTCAGGACAACTACTGTGAAATTATCATAGATTATGTTGAACTTGCTTTGCCTTTTTCATATGACTATGAACTTATCGATCTTAAACCTTTACACTATTGTGGAAACATTAATATCACTTTACATTCATATTTAGATTTTTCTGTAAATATTTTTTGGAAATAATTTATTTCTGTTTAATTATACAAAAATAAGTCTTTGTTCTTTATAAAGTGTTATTTTATTCCATTGTTTTATTGAGGAACCTGTTTTCAGGATTGTACTAAATCATTGTTTACATACAGAAAATTTTAATGAGCAGTTCTTCCATAAGTGCAGATTTCAAAAAGCAAGACAACCTGTCTTTGAAACTCTGAGAAATAGTTCCAAGTGATAATTTTTAACCCATGCATATCATTTATCCAATACATATCACTTGTCCTCAATTACTAAATTCTAATAAAGATGCTGCTGTCTGTGGCAAGTTTACATTTTAGGAGACAGTTGAGCTTTTTGAAAATGTGATTACTATATATTAAGTGGTATAAATGAAAAGGATAATGCATGCCTACTGATCTAGAGGGTCTTCAGACTGTTTTTATTATCTCTGTTTTTGTCTTTTTCCCTATCTTCACTAACTGTAGCATACAAAATGCATTCTATGTTGAAGAGATTATGAGCAGCATTCTCACAGCAATTACTCATTGAATTTAGACTTTGACACTAAAGATAAAACTCGCAATGTTTGCGAGACTAAGTATGACCTTTCATATTATTTATATTCAACTAAATAAACCCAAAATGTGTCATCAAAAAATTAATATTGGAGTAATCTATTTTCAGATCTAAGAGGCATTGCCCTTTGAAGGATCAACTTTTAACTACTTCCCTATTTTCTCTTTCCTTTACAGGAAAATTTTTATGTCACACATGCAAAACTTAGAGCCCTCTCTAAAATGTCATATGGAATTTAAAAATATAAATATCCATTTTTAGTGCTTGAATAAATCTGATGATTGTTTTTCTCCTGAGCAAAGAGATTTTAATGCCTTCCTGGTGTGTTTTGCAGAGCACTGGATCAACATCACACATGGAATATATTTGTAAAGAGACAGACAAAATCATGTCATACCCAGAGGGGATGGATAATAATCAGGTAACAAGCCTACATTTGCTTCATTAATCACATTTTTGTGACTAAGAGAATTAAGAATAGAGTGGTTATTAGACTCATGATGACCTCGTTCTCTGTCTCCAGTTTTGGTGTGACAAATCTGTTGACCTGTCTGCACAATGTGTCATTGGTAAAGTACAGATATAATAATGCATAATATTTTATCATTGGCTTAGGGCTTTGGAAAGTGATTTCACATTTTGTATGTTACTTGAAATATTTTATACTACCCAGGTGCTAATGGTTTACACTGGCAAAGAAAATTAAGGCATATTCTCATGGGATGATTTGAGAATAATTTTAAGTAAATAATTATATTAATATTATAAATAAATTGCATATTATCGTATTATAGGATTTTGTGTTATTAGCTTTAAGTAAAAATTAAAATATAGATATCAGGAGTATCCATTTTGGAAAGAAACAATAACATGGAATTAAAGAAAAACTTTTTTTTAAAGATAGAGTCTGGTTTTAGTTAAAGTAATGTTACATTAAAGATAATTTAGTAAATATTTTTGGATATAATTTAGCATCTAATTGGAAATGATAGTGACTGGAAATATTAGAGTTTATTATAAGCCTTTGGGATAAATTTGATGGAATTAATGTATAAAATAAGGTGGATGGGATACTTATCAACAAACTTTCAATTGAACTAAAGTTATAAACATTGCCCTAACAAGATATTAATTTATGTTTGTTAATTTAAAATCATATAATAGTGATGATAATAACTGATAAAACTCCAAAGAGTTTAAAAAGCCATGTATGAAGAGTCTTCCTATTAAGAGATGGTTAGTTTCCAAAAATGATATTATATTATAAAGCAGTTGCTCATGTCTGTCAGTATCAACTTGCATAGAGAGAAGAATGCAGAATTAGGTAGAACTTACTTTTCTTTTTAAGTTAGATAAGGTAGACCTGACAGCCATTTTTCACTTTTCTTATTAACAGAACCATAGTTCTGCTCAGGCAGATTGCCACGTACTAAAGAGTAGTTCATATATTTCAAAATATACATACCAGTGGCTAATTTTACTCAGTTAAGCCTATGATTATAATTCAGATTTCATGCGAATGGCTGGTGTAAGTATAAATGTGTAATTTAATTTTGGCCCAACAAACAGAAGGGAAAATCTGCAAGGGGAATTCTAGAAAAGACCACTTTTCTTATTGTTAACAAGAAAAAAGAAGAGGCAAAATGAAATCTCCTATTTGTTGGGTTTTTCTCTGACACCCGAAAATTTGGCAGTCATTTTGGGAGCATGAGTAGAAACAGCATAAGAGAAACAGCATAAGAGTCAACACACATGTAAGAAGAGAGAAATTATTAAGGATGAGTCATATGATATAATTAAGTCATATGATATAATGATATAATGTCATGTGATATAATTTACCCACTAAATTAACCTCTGAGCTTCTTTTGTATACAAGATTAAATTTTTACATTGCCAAGTTATTTTTTTCTTTGGTTCTTCTCTTACTTACATCATAGATGATGCTTGGCATTCAATACACTGAAACATTTCTGTAAGACATTCTATCTGAGAGAATTTGAGAGTGTTGAAAGTCCACATCAATGGGGTTGTATGTAAATTACGTTTGCATTCATCTAAATTTTTAGGACAACTTTTAGGTAATATTATTTATAATTTAGAGCAGAAGAGGACATTAGATAACTTTTGCCACAGTTTTTTTCTACCTCACCATTCTACAAAGAATACAGAAATCTCAGAAATGTTAATTGACTTTCTAAATAAAGATAGCCTAGCTTTCTATACTTAAGAGAGCTTTATTTAGAGCTATATTTAAAACACTTATCTTTACTCCTAGTCTATTTTATTTTCAGTATACTATGCTTTTCCTAGAAATGTAGAAACTAAGTCAAATATCTAATTTTAATTGCCTCAAAGCCTTATTTTATAAATAAGCCTTTATAAAACTTGTAGTATATGCATTTTCCAGGTTAACCAAAAGACTGGGTTTAACTACCAGTGTTGGTGAGTCACTGTCCATGGTGCTATAGTAGTGGAAAGAACATAAATTTCTTTCGATAGTTATATTACCATGGTATCATTTCAATATAATTTATATACTAAGTATTGCCTACTTAAAAATAACATATTTACTATATTAGCATCAAAATTAAGATTCTGAAAATTTTTTCTTACTTTTTTATTATTCTGGTAATAGTTTAGATGAGTATCTTCTTAATCCATTAAATTCTATACGATCTGTAGTAGAATAGTTTGAAAATACAGCAGTATAATATAGTAATTAACTGCACGTGAATGATTTTTCTTAATAGCTTCCCAACACTGGTTTGGAACTGGTGATTTAATATATTGTCTTTGTTTTCTTCACATATACATATAGAAGCATTTCATAGTGCTATAACTCACCATTATGCAGATTAAGTTATAATAAAGAGAGACATTTTTCTTAAAGTACAGCAGTGTCCTTACCGAGGCCCCTGAGGTACTACTACATGATCTGGGCCTCCCTAAACTCTTTCATGTCCTGCTAAGCTCCTCCTCTTTTACTTGTTCCATCAACGATTACCTTCTTGCTGCTTCTGGAACATGCCCAGCAGGCTTCAATTTACAGTCTTAGCTGTACTTGTCCTCTGTCCCTAGATAACTCTTTACCCCAGGTACACATGGACTCATTATCTCCTTCCAGTTCTCAGGTATCCATGGACTCACTTATCTCCTTCCAGTCACTTTCTCTGACTAAATGGCAAAAAAAAGAAAAAAAAGACAAATAAAATTAATTAAATTGTTGACAACATAAGTCATATGATAAGAAGCTCAATCAACCCTGTTCCTGAACATCCCAAAGAGTTTTTTATATAATTGGTAATAGATGTACTATAAGCTTTTTTGACTGTCATAGCATAGAACAGTTCTCCTTATAGTTATTTATTTTGCTCATACACTGTGCTAAAAACTGTGCTTCGACAAACTTTAAGCTTTTTTTGTAATCTTTTTTTTCTTTTGGTAAGAGTTTTCCACAGCTTTTCAAAGACAGTTTATATTATTTTGCAAAAAAAAAAATATTTATTAAAAAATTATTTTAAGGTAGAAGAATATCCATTCTTATGCAAACTTTAATAAGTCATGATATTCCATAAAAATTTAGAATTTTGTTATCTAGATCTACACAAATCTGTAGAATTTGAGCTAGCATTTTAAAATATATATTTTTATTAAAATATAGCTAACACACAATATTATATTAGTTTCAGGTGTGCTCCATAGTTATTCAACATTTATATATTCAAAGAAGTGATCACCGTGGTAAGTCCATCAACCATATGACACTGCACAATGTTCTCACAATATTATTGACTGTATTCCCACTGCAATACATCTCCATGACTTACTTGTTTTATACCTTAAGCCAGCATTGTTGAGTCCCATAAACATTTCAGTTCTCACTGTGATCCTGGACTCCACAACTCAGTTTCAGATATAGAACTATATTTTTTAAAGGATTTGAGGAAGGCAATTATTTAAAAGAGAGGAGGTTGAAAAAATTTTTAATAATCTTAAAAAAGAATTAAGTTGACTATGAAGATCATGTCTGCGTGTTATTCCAGAAAAAAATCATGGCAACATAAGAACTTTTTAGTATTTCTGTATATCATACATAAAGTGGTATCAGCTCAGCCAATTTAGGAGCTTCAAATCTATTGAATCAACTGACTTCATTAAAATATGACAGGGTTACACTGTAAGAATTCAATTTTTTGTTAAAATGGCCTATAGTAGTCCATGACTAGGTATTCAGTTTGCCCACAAATATAAATACAGTTGTTGGGAACATTGTTATTTACTAATATTGAAATGAACATTTAAATAAAAGAGCGTATAAAAGCGAATTAAAAAAAAAACAATATTTGTCACGATACTGGGACAAGCAAGAAAATAAAAGTGGGGAACAATGAGGATTGTTATAGGAAAGAATTGCTGAGGAGCATATGAGAAAATAAATATTTCCTAAATTCTATCACCATTTGCTCTGAGAGATAGTTAACAGCAGTTTCCCACATATCTACCCACTTTGATACATTGCCTATTAAATAAGCGATTATATGGCAAATAGTTTTCTGACCATAAACCTGATAGCTTGGGTGTAATTTTCCTGCCACAATTTGTTTTACATATTATTACACTTTCCTTTTTCTGCTGCTTCTTAACATTTTTGTTTCAATGTGCAATAATGGTTGATGTCTAAGTGTGAGCCCTGAGGAAATAATCATGAAATGAAATGAAAAACTAGGATCATGAAGCTATCAAGTAAATCAGACTTCTAATGTTTGAATTGCCTCAGTTTAAATATAATAAAAATATAATGTATAATAAATATAATATAATGTAATAAATTTTTTTTTAATTTTAAAAACCTGTATTAAATAGCCAAAAAAGGAAAACAGCATGATTATTCTAATAAGATACTGGACAGAAAATGTTGCCCAGGACATGGTCTCTCTATTTGTTTGTACTGATGGCAAAATAATCTTGTCTTTGATCTAAGACAACATGTGCTTCAACTTGATGTTTTAATTATTTCCTTTTTTCTCTTTTTTAAATTAAATTTATAGAGGTGATACTGGTTAATAAAAGTTTATAGGTTTCAAGTGTACAATTCAAGGTTTAATGCATTATCTCTATATATTGCATTTGTATACACATAATATGTCTTCCCTATATTCATGATAATATACCAGTCATTAAAATACTATTGAAAAGAGGAACATGATTATATATAAACAGATTCATGATGTATTAATTTAAAACAAAGAAATTGGAAACAGTTGTGATTGGTTAGCATATAAACCTCTTAGCATAGCACAGATTAGGTTAAAGTATAAAAATAAGAAAAAAAATATGAAAATAGACACAAACAAACATAAACACATACCAGGACTTTACTTACTATGTTCAACATGGCCACAAATATAAACTATCTTTTCTTTTATTTTCTCTATTTTTTGATGTACTTTATTGTCTTGGTTTTAAAACAATTTCTCATTAAGAAACTTTGATTCTTATTAAAATTAAAGTATTTTTTTGTGATCAAGACTATTACTGGTTTAGTCCTATTTGTCTTTTTTTTTCTTTTATTGCCTGGGCTTTTGATGTAAGATCTATGAATCACTGTCAAGAACAATGTCGTGAAGATTTTTTCCCTATGTTTTTATCTAGAAATTTTACAATATTGAGTTGTACTTTTAAGTCCTTAATCCATTGTAAATTCATTTTTGTATATGGTATAAGACAAAGTTTTAATTTCATTCTTTTTGTGTAGGCATATCCATTTTTCTCAGCACCATTTGTTAAAAAGAGTCTATTCTTTCCCCCATTGTACATTCTTGGCACATTTGTAGATCAGTTGACCAAGTAAGTGTGAATTTCTGGATGATCCATTGGTCTATAAGTCTGTCTTTATGCTAATGACATTTTAATAACTATAGCTTAGCAATATATTTTGAAATCAGGAAGTGTGATGCCTTCATCTTTATCCTTTCTCAAGATTGTTTTGGCTATTCAGGGTTCGTTGAGGTTCCATGTAAATTTTAGAATTTTTTTCTACTTCTATAAAAAAATGCCATTGGGATTTTGATAGGGATTGTATTGAATCTATAGATCACTTTGGATAGTATGGGTGTTCTAACAATATTAGGTCTTCCAATCAAACTAAAAAAGCTTCTTCATTGTGAAGAAAATAATCAACCCAGTGAAAAGCCAGTGTAAGAAAATATTTGCAAACCATATATTAGATAAGGTATTAATTTCCAAAATATTTAAGAAACTTTTATAACTCAATAGCAAAAAAAAATTTTTTAAAGATTGAAGAATTTGAATTCACATTTTTTCAAAGATGGCATACGAACAGCCAACTGGTTTATAAAAAGTCACTCGGCATCACTAATCATCAGGAAAATTCTAATCAAGTCAAAATTTAATTTGATTTCACAACTCTAGGATGGATACTATTAAAATAAAGATAAGAAAGTGGAAGATGCGGAGAAAATTTAACCCTTATAGACTGTTGATAAGAATGCAAAAATAATAAGGCTACTATGGAAAACATTATGATAGTTTCTCAAAAAATTAAAAATCAAACTACCATATTATCTACCAATCACTCTTCCAAGAATTTTTCCAAAATAATTGAAATTAGGATCTCAAAGAGATGTTAGCATTTCTTTGTTTATTGCTACACTGTTCACAATAGTTAAGTATGAAAACAACATAAATATCCATCAATAAACAAATGGATAAAGAAAATGTGGTTTATATGTAATGGAATATTATTTAGCCTTTAAAAAAGAAGGAAATCCTGCAATTTCTGAAAACATGAATGAACTTTAAGGATATTAAGCTAAATAAAATAAGACATTCATAGACAAAACACTGTATGATTCCCCTTAGATGGGGAATCTAAAGTAGTCAACCTCATAGAAGTAGAGAGCAGAATGGTGGTTGCAAGGGGCAGGAAAGAAGAGAAAAGGGGAAGCTGTTCATCAATGAGTATACAGTTTTAGTAACACAAGATGAATAAATTCTAGAGCTCCACTATACATTAATATTCCTAGAGTGAACAATACTCTTCTGTATACTTAAAATGTATAGAGGATAAATCTCATCAAATGTTACCAGAATAAAATAAGATAAAATGAATATTTTTTGAGTAAATTACAATTAAGTACCATATTTTAGGAAGCTATTTTAATGCATGATCTTCCTATTCAAGAGTCGGTGTCTGTTTTCAGAAAGTTCAGCCAGAGAAACTCTCTGAACTGCTTGAGGCATGTTTCCTGGCACTGTCTTGCATCACCTTTTCTGACTCTGAAACCAAGACTCATAACTTAAAGAGTGAGACATTGATTGTCAATGTGTTACTAATAAAAAGTTAAGCCCTCAGATTTCCAAACCAGACATATTTGCAAAAACCATTTCAATTTCTTATTTTTCTTCCTGTATCAGCTATTCATCTCACACTCCTGAAAAATGATGCATGACTTCATTCATTATGATCTGCTTCAGTTTGAGCAATTCAGGAATATTCATCAAGATTTGCCATTAATCAGTTAAAGATGTTCATAAACAAAGCTGTTGAATAATTCATATACAATCAAGTACATGTGCTCTAATGATGAATAATCATGAATTGATCTGGAATTTGTTAATGACTTATGAATATTTATCTCTAGATGGTACTCCTGTGCAATTCACAATTCCACAAAAACTGTTTTCTTTTAGATTTCATGGCATACTTTTGCTGAAGATACCTTTGGGATCATTAAGTATCTTTCCTAGAGGATTATAATACAATGAAAATTGTGAATGTAATGTCATCTGCAGACCTTACATAACACACACAAAAAATCTAATTTATTTTCATAGTCTCACTCTAGCAGATTTTCTCGGATAATATTGTCTTTCAGCATATGATGAACTTATATATGACAGGAAGATTGCTCTGTGAAGCTCACTTAACTAGTTGGATGTGAAAATGTGACTAAATAAACCAAACTGAAAACAGAATGCTGGAAATAACATTTCCTTAAGCAGCCACTAATCTTATGCCAAGTGCAGAATGTGCTGCTCATCAATGAATATCTTTTTAGTGTGCCCTCTGGCCACTTACAAATTGGAAATTTCACAACAACTTTGCACTGAGTATTTAGATGACATGAGACACTTCAGCCTAGAATTGTCATCAGCTGGCCCTTCTCAGGATGAGAATTAGCAAGCAACATTTTCAGACCTTTTCAAGTGTTCCAAGTGCTCGGCAAACATACCAGTTAATCCTCCTTTGAAAGAGGTCAGCCCCCTGCTTGAATTTTCACATGAAGTTTCTTTTCACACAGATGTGAATAATCTCTAAAAGGCCACAGTTCAGCAAATCTAGGATAAAGAAAATAATCAGAGACAGTCCTGGGCAAAATTGAAGGGCAAGAAATTTATATCTTTGCTTGCTCACCAGGATGCTTTTTCTGAACATTTCTACTAATAAAAGTATAACTATTACTCATGATATTATCAAGTACTATTCTAAACACATGAGTCAATTTAATCTTTACTACAGTCCTAAGAATTGGGTACTGTCATTGTCTCTATTACGTCACTGACAAAACTAAAATACACATGGGTGTCTAGTACATAGCTAGTAAGTAACCAGGAAGTTGGATGTTAGTATTTTAGGAAGATGGCTATTGAAGTGGAGTCCTAAAGGAAAAAACTCTATTCAGCAGGGCTCTAGGCTTGCTTTTAACCACTGTGATACACCATCTCTACTTCCCTGTGATGCCTCTATTGCCACACTTTTGCATTGGCAGTCATGATTATCATTTCTTGTCCATCTCATCAATGGCCTATAATAAAACTTTTTGCCAAGAGTCTCCAAGAAAACTTGTTTTATGTCCAGTTACTCTTTTTTTTTCTGGTAGGGAACTGCTAAATTATTTTTACAATGTGCCTCTATTCATAGAAATATTTTAAAAGAGAAACTTGGAAATTCTTTTAAAATACCATGTCAGTAGATACATACTTGGTCCCTTAGAAAAATATGGTGAATTTTATATTGCTGTTTTTTTTTTCTCTTGAAGATTCTAAAATTATCAGATCCTTTACAAAATTGGGAAGTATTTGCAGCAAAGCTAGAGAGAGCCTCATAACTGAGTGTGCACAGAGTAGTGATGAGGATGAGACTGAAATAGCAAGGCAGATCGCCATGCTCTTCCAGACTTTTTATCCACTCTACCAGGACATTTTCATAAGCATAAATGGCTTTTTGAGGCAGTATTCAGGCAAATTACTTTGAGACTGTAAATTCCACTGATGTCAAATTCCTCAATTTACAATGAAAAGTAGTGGTTACAATGAGGTCAGTTTCTTTCATAATAATTATTTCATTTGAAGGGGGAAGGAGTAGGTCTATATGAACTATTCTACTTTTCTTAGAGTTTAGGACTATTTCACACACTTTTAAGTGTTTATCTCTGGACCAAGCTTTTGGGTGTATATACACATTTATAAAGCACTTCTCCATAGACCCCAACTCTCCATTTCATCAAAAAGATATTAGACTCCCCACTCTCCATTTCATCAAAAAGATATTTCATCTAAAAGATATTTATAAAGCACTTCTCCATAGACTCCCCAATCGTCCATTTCATCAAAAAGATATATCGACTTACCAAATTAGTTATCATTCTGTTTTGTCTACTTTCCCTATGAGGCAATTAGATTCAAAGCTTACAAAGAGAGAGGAAGTCATTGAAAGTAAAAATAGATTTTAAAAAACAAAATTTGTTGGTGTAAATAAGAAGTGCTAATTTAGGTAATAATAGACATCTGCCATGGATGAGATAAGATATATTGGCCAATAGAGCTATTTTATCCTGAGTAATCTATCAGTTCTTTCTTTTTGACATTTGATTGTTCAGCAGCCTTGATTTTTTTAAACTTTAAACTTTTCTATATATCTATATAATAAATTTCTAATACCAAATTTGGTTTAAAATATCTTAACAACCTAAAGAAACTTTAAAATGGATGCATAGATTAGTGTGTAATTATTTGTTTCTTGAAAGCTTGAAAGAACTCAACAGAAAGTTATATTACCCCACAGCTTTATTTGGATATAAATTTTTAGTTTTTTCAACATTTTCTGCAGTTACAGATTTATTCATATTTTTTCTTTTTCTGAGTCAGTATATATAATTATATATTCATAGAAAAGTCATTAACTTATTGAGATTTCAAGATAATTAGCCTACATGTGGGTGTATTATTTCCTTAAAATATTCTGAATCTCCTTTCATGTCTTGAAAATGTTCAACCATGTGTACTCTTTAAAGCTAAAAAAAGTGTTCTAAGGGGTAAGGATTAAAAATAACAATGGTTTTCATTGTCTCTGAAAGTACAAATATTCAGTTCTAGAAACGTTGCAAAACTCTTTTTGTTACCTGCTTAGATTACCTCAAACATGAAAGTGGTTTCTCAGTTGTTTCTTTGCAGATGTAAATGGCACTTTTGACCAAAAAAACAGGCAGATATTTAATTGGCATAAGTACAGAGTCAATTATAGCCTAAATTCACCTTGAAGATCATTAGAAAATTCTGATGTTCCTCGACACAGTTTAGACATTTTTAGGCAAAGTGAGAAGAGAGACAATTTTGGGGTTTTTGTTGTTGTTGTTATTGTTCCCACATTTATTTGGGAGTCTGGATTTTCAGCACATGTGGCTATAAAAAATCAAACTGTTTAACTAGAAACAATTATATGTGCATTGTCATTTCTCAAGTGCTTTCATGTTTCCATATACTTATTTAAACTTCATTTTAGCATGTTCATTTTGAAAATCACTTTTGAGCAATTTTAAAATTTACTTTTGATTTATTGTATGATTTGTAAAAACTTCCCCTTTGTTCTAAAATAGTAATTAACAGTTTGATAAAATGAAAGTGTAAGAAGTATATGTTTTTGTAACTTTATATATATATATATATATATTTCAAAGGGATAAAATATTTTTTATGCAAAATTTTATTCCTTGAGGAGTATATGGTACTTTTTCCTATGGAGGAGAATAATAATTATCAGGTTCCCAAATGAAACTGACCCTCAGAAAGCTTTAGAATCATTGATTTACTGTATGAGACTTGGATAATGATTATACTACTTAAATATTTTAGCTCTTATTTTGTTCTCTAATCTACATTAGATAACAATTTTGAGTAAAGTACTCATAATTGTTTTTTCATTTAATATGCTTGTTTTTCACCTTTTAGTATGATTTTATCATCTGAGTATAAATTATATTAAGTAGTATTATTCTATTGATGTTTTACTAAGAATTTTATCTGTTTTATAATCAAAAATAGATGGCGATTTCTATTATAAAAATTTGACATTTTTTAATTTATGATTTTTCCCCTTTGAATCATGTAAAAATGAATTAACATTCACAAATTTTCTAATAATGTTTATTAATTTCTCAAAGAAGCCAAAAATTCATCAGTAGGCAAACACAAATTTTTTTATTCATGATAGGCATATGGTATCAGCAAAGGGTTATCTTTCATGCCTTTTTATACCACTTACAGTACAAAACAAACTATTAGCTAAATTGATAAAGAGAAAACACGAGAAGGCATAAATATTAAAAATAAGAAATAACAAGTAGAGACAACAATGGAAATAAATTTAAAGAGACTACAGATCTCTAAGCAAATAAATTTGAAAACCTAGATGAAATGGATAACTTCTTAGGGAAGTAAAAGTTACGAAAATTAACCCCAATAGAGTTAGATAGCTTTAACAGACGAATTTTCTAGTAAAGTAAATTATAAAAGAACTGCCTGGTAGCACCAGGCTCAAATGGTTTCATAGAGGAATTCTACCCAAAACCAAATAGTCTCATTGCTATAAATTATTCTAAAGCATCAACAATGAGAAAGAAAAACACCTTTCAAATTCCTTTAAGAAAACAAGTATAACCCTAAATAACTTAGGCTCTTTTTTCTGTCTTCCCTGCAGTTTTTCATCATTTGTTTTCATTCCCATAAGTCTGTTGATAGATGAGAGATCATATGCTGCTATTTTATGAATTATTTTTTTTTACTGAAGTTATGTAAAAGTTTCAGCATTCTCTGTCATCACATTATAATGAGGGTAAAATATATGTAGAATGTAATTTTCCATCTGGGTATATTGCTAGTTGATTATTACTGGGTAGGTGCATAGACTCATTTTGTGCTCATTTTCACAGGGTATATCATGTTGCTCCATTGCTGGGACATATTTTTAGTCCTTGTATTTTGTGATTTGCATATCTCTTTATATTATAGTGTGACTTTTTCACATTAACTGCTTTTTGCTTTAAATGATACTTTGCCTGATATTTATAATTCACCATCTTTATTTTTTATGACTTTCTATATAGCTTTTTCTCTCCTTTGATATTTTTTCTGGCTTTATTGAAATAGACAATTAGTTGCTCATATTTAGTGTACAATTCTATGTGTTTTTTTAATTATGGTTAAAAAACTAATATACAATAATATATTAGTTTCAGTTGTACAGCATAGTGATTAGATATCTATATAACTCACAAAGTGATCATCCACTAATTCTAGTACTCCTCTTCCTCCTTACATATTTATTACAACATTATTAACCATTTTCCTAATGCTATACTTTATACTTTCATGACTATTTTGTAACTATCCATTCAGACTTATTAATATTTTTGCCATTTGTCACCATTCTTCCTCCACCATCTAGTAAGCAAGCCTCAAACTATTCTCAGTATCTATGAGTTTGTTTCTGTTGTTGTTGTTGTTTATTTTGTTCTTTAGATTCCACATGTATGTGAAATCATGTGATATTTGTCTTTCACTATCAGACTAACTTCATTCAGCACAGTTGCCCCTAGGCCCATCAAGACAATATCTTTTTCCATCCCCTTCCTTTTAGTCTGTATCTTTTAATCTGAACTGTCTCTTATAGGTAACATATATAGGGGTCTTAGTTTCTTATCCATTCAGCCACCCTATCTTTTGGTTGTAACACTTAATTCTTTTCCCTTTGAGGTATTTGTTGATAGAAATGTAGTTATTACCATTCTTTATTCTTATTTTTGATACATGTTTTTTCTTCTTAAAGAAGTCCCTCCAACATTTCCTGTAATAATGGCTTGGTGTTGATAAATTCCTTTAGCTTATAATTGTCTGGAAAGCTATTTACCTGTCCTTTGACTCTAAATGATAGCTTTGCTGGATAAAAATTCTTAGTTGTAGATCCTGGGTTTTTATCACATCAAATATTTTGTGCCAAACCCTTCTGTTCTGCATAGTTTCTTTTGAGAAATCAGCTGCCACTCTTATAGGTGCTCCCTTGTAAATAACTAACCACTTTTCTCTTGCTGCTTTTAATATTCTTTCTTTGTATTTAACCTTTGGCATTTTAATTATGTTGTGTCTTGGTGTGGGCCTCTTTGAATTCATCTTTTTTTTGGGGACTCTGAGCTTCCTGGAGTTGTATATTTATTTCCTTCAATAGGTTAGGAAAATTTTCCATCATTATTTCTTCAAATAGCACTTCAACTTCTTGTTCTCCTTCAGGTTCCTCTATGACCCATATGTTTTTACATTAATTTTGTCACATAGGCTCCTTAAATTATTATTATAGTCTTGGCTTCTTTTTTTTTTTATTTTTCTGATTGGGCGTCCTTGGCTTCTCCATCCTCTATATTGGTGTTTAGATCCTCTCCTTTACTCTGTTGATTTCCTCTAATATACTCTTTATCTCAGATAATGTGTTATTCATTTCTAATTGGCCCCCTTTTATCATTTCCATTTCCATTTTTATGTTTTTTTATATCTCTTTGTTAAAGTTCTCACTGAGTTTATCTACTTTTCTGCTAAGTTCATTGAGCATCTTCATAACCAGTGTTTTGAACTCTGCTTCTTTTAGATTCCTTGATTCCATTATTCCTGGATCTCTGTTCTGTTCTCTCATATAGTTTCTGCTTCTTTTCTTTCCATTTTGGCTGCTTTTCTATGTCTGTTTCTATGTACTAAGCAAAGCTTCTAAATCTCCCAGTCTTATACACATGGCTTTGTGTAGTAGGTGTCTAGTGGCACAGTCCTGAGAGGGATTCAGCTGCAGGCCAAATTTAGCCCAAACCTCTGCCCTTCCAGGGCCATCTGTTAAGATTCAGCAAGGAATCCACAGATGCTATGCTTATAGTTGCTCAAGAAGTCAAACTAGAAACTGAGGCCAGCTGTCTCTGGTGTGGGTCTTAGGGTTGGCTCAATAAGGTGCACCACACTCGTGGAGGACACAACTGGATGTGGCTTGGGTGGGGCTGTGAGTTGGAGGAGGTGGAGTTACAGGGAATCCTCTGGGCCTGCGACCTCTGTTATCCAGTTTGATGTTGTCTCAGCTGTGTAAATGCCACATCTGCACAATGGGAGAGGGGAATGCTCAACAGAGAAACAATGAATACTGCCAGCAATTCTGCGTGGGAGAAAGCCACACCTCTGGCCCTTGCTCCCGTAACTCAGTGTTCCCCTGTAATTTTATTATGGCCCCCAGCGCCGGTGCTCAGAATGAAAACCTGTTTGCGGACATGGCCCATTTAAGAGGTGTCTGCAGCTGCTGGCTTGCCACTTTGGTAGCCTCTATCCCACTCAGCCACTCGGGACCAAGCAGCCTCGCATATTCTCCCCATCCTACCTTCTACTGTTGCAGGATGATTAATAATTTCTTTCCCTAGTTGTAGTGCTTCTGTTCCTCTAGATCCCAGATGACTTCATTTGCTGTTTGCTCTGTGTTTCTGTTCCAACTTTGATGAGGTCATAAGAAGGATAAACAAAGCCTCTATCATTTATGTTATTTTTAATGCCTTCTTTCTCCTTTTATTTTAAAACTTTCAAGATCATAGTACCTATCTCATAAAATTTGATGAGGTAAAATGTTTAATATATGAGAGATTACTTAGAAAAGTGTCTGACACATAAAAAGTGCTTGGCATTATTTTTTAAAAAAACAAAATCTAATTAGATTTTTAAAGTCTGGTGTAAAACTATTGATTTTTTTTTATAACTGTGGGCTGGACATATCTCAAGCATGGTGGGTGTCAGGTTACTTCACCAGCTGCTACCATAGCAATTATCTTCTGCAGTTATGCTCTTTTGCCCATCTGAGGCTGTTTCTCATTTTTATAATCTTCCCACTACTTCCAGATGCAGTCCCACATCAAGGAATTGACTTCCTCAATGAATGTCAAAGGACCAGCAAATATAACCTGAAAGTCAGGGATATTAACTCTCTGTTTTGTGAAATTTGATCAGTGCTACAGGTGGGGAGGCAGAAATGCATATATGATAAATTCCCTTTTCCATACTTCCCAATAAAAATTTCTGAGAGTATTTGCATAGTTTGCTTAGAACTGTATAGGTTGACCGAGTTGGAAATGTTTTTTTTTTTTTTCCACATGGCTATTCATGTAATTTATTCACACTTTTTAAAACTTCTTGTGTACTATCCTAATTATATGATTTCCAATGCATGACAAATTTCTGAAACACCTATGATGCCATGACTTCATAACTCAATCACATGCAGCTCATGGATGGCAGTTAGAACTCCATGGTCAGATTATATCTCTCTAGAAAAGCCCAGTAGTATACTGAGATGTTTTTGCTTTACAAGCAGAATTTTTTCTCTATCATGATGGACCTGGTTTTGCTCTAGATTCCTAGGAATATACATTTCAATTCACTTATTGGGGCTTACCAGAGACCCCACTGAATGTCTCTATTTACCAAGAAAAAAAATCTAGCCCTGTCAAAATTTCTAGAAAATGTAGCTCAACTGGATGGAAATCTAACCCATAGTTTGGACTTGCTTCAGAGCCCTCTTTCCATTAGGATCTACTTACAGCCAATGACATTCCATGAGTTGTTGGAAATGAAGCAGAACATTATTCTCACTGCTGTGCTAATGTTTCATAGCTCTTTAGAAAAAAAAGTACTAATTTTTAGTTTTGTCAAATTCTTTCATACGAATATTCCCACCATGGCTGATTTCAAACTATCAAACGGGCGTCTTTAAATGTGTATTTGGGAGAAGGTATGCACATTTTGATTTTATAAGCCATCGCAAACCATTTCAGTCAAATGTCTTATATCCTGACAGTCAATTACATGGATATCTAGGGTACTTGCAGCATTCTGCTCATCAGGATCAATATGGTATTACTGACAGTAGATTACACAATCTACTATGATATTCTATAGACCAAGTATATGTACATCATTTGTGATGTTTTGTTTCATATCAAGAAAAATCAAAGTCTCTTTAACTGTATCATGATGAAAGAAGAAAATTAATTCTACATTGAAGTTGTACTTCTGGTCTTAACAGATAAAAGCAAACTGGGGTTTGACCTCTCCACCATGGAGCTTGGAAAAAAAAGGTTTGCCAAATTAAATGCTGCATACTAAATGCCAGAAACTGTGCTTATCTGAATCATTCTATATTGACACAGAAGTTTCAATTAAGACTCACATTTTGTAATAAGTTTACATCAGACTACCCATGTTTCATATGGTTTTAGCCAGATTCTTCAAATCTTTTTTATGTGGGTACACTACTAATTGCTATATTATCTATTGATATTTTCATAAGCAAAACCAAACACAGATACAAGAAAAACTCTGAATTTTGCTTTATGAATGGCAGTTATTGGAAAGAAACATGGTTCAAAGAAGTTTGTCGAACAGGTATTTTTAAAATAATAAGAATTATAAACAATTTTTTTATATATTAATTGTTCATAAATATAATTTTAAAAATATTTTTCTTTAGTCATTCTCTTGGAAGTGTTCAGAAGATAAGCTTTCATTTTTTAAAACTTTGTCAAGTATAATATATATAAGCAAAGCATATATCTCAAGTTTCAAAATCAACAAATATATACAAAATTGAACACAATAAGATAACTAGCACCTTGATAAAAGACAGGACATTATCAAAATATCAGAAACCTCCCTTGGGTGCCCCATTACACTTAATGCCCCAATAACTGCTATCCCGACTTTTAAAAGCATAGAGTAGTTTGGCCTTCCTTTGTTATTAATCTAAATGGAGTCATATATTATGTACACTTTGTATCTTCCTTCTTTGTCTCAACATTTTACTTGTGAAATTTATTCATGCTGCTGCGAATAGTTGCAGATTATGTCTCTCACTGTGTAGTATCCCATTGTGAGATTATTCCATTTTAGTCACTCTAGTGATTTATAAGTGACAATAAGGAAGCTAAATACTTTTTCAAGTATATATTGGCTTTTTAAATAGCTAACATCTTCTGTGAAATCTCTGTTTGAGTCTTTTGCAGATTCTTCCATTAGATTTTCTGTCTTTCTCATAATAAATTTATTTCACATGTTATTTACTTATTAGATATATATAGTACAAATATTATCTCCATTCTGTGGGTTGCTTTTATGCACTCTTATTGGTATTGTTTGCCAACTATTAAGATGGTAATAAAAGTTTGATTAAAAGAGCAGCTCTAAAAAATTTGTGTTTACATGTATTCTATTCTACTCTATTTGCTTTCTTAAAGAACTGATTTTATCTTTTGATGTATTCACAAATGAATGTGTTCTTCATAACAGTTTTTAAAGGAAAAGCTTTTTCACCATTGACTTTCCATTATGTGAATTTTCAAACTGTTTTGTTGAAGTAAGGCCATTGGTATACTAGTTTTTACCAAATAATTAAAAGTTCAGATGTATTCATTTTTGGTAAACCTATATATTGTGGTATTATAACCAGTAATGGTATCAACTAATTTGTAAATGTCAGTACTTTAAGCAAATGGTTTTATATATTAAATTCAGTTTCCCCAAGGGATAAGTTATTATAATTATTTCATCCCACCCTTTTTTAGTAGATGAGTCAATAATTTTGGATTATATATGTAGATGAATGCATGCACATAAATGCATGTATCTTATAATGACATACATACATATAACTTAACATAGTGATTTACTAGAAGGAAGTTAAAAATAATACTTTAGGCCTGAAGAATATTTAGCTACAGGTATTAGTTGGACAGCATTTATTACTGTGATTAGCAAAAAGCATGTGGGATTAAAATATGTTAAGTTTCCTCTAAGCAAAGGCATTTATCTTGACTTTTAACTTCTGGTACACATACACATGTAACTATTTTCTCCTTGACAAAATAGGTTGGAAAACTGTGGGAAGAAGTTATTTGTTATTAAAGATTTTAAAGCACTAATCTTTTAAAAGTATGCCTTAAGGACAAACATCACTAAAAGAAATAGTTTGCCCATAAGTAGGAGTGAGAATAAAGCAGAATAGAGAAATGGTAATACCAGTATTATTATAATTTTGTAACCTTAAAATTCCTATAGTCTTTCAGAATAGCCTAAGATTTCCTACAGATTGCATTGAAGTAATTGTACATAATTATTTTCTTCTATTTTGACTTTGTTATTCTTATGACTTAGTGATTTAAGAACAAGGAATAAATGTTTCTTTGAATTAATATTCAGTATCAATACATTCTTTAGAAGACATCTTTTTCTCTTTTTTTATTGCTTGAATTGGAAATCTTTAGTCTAAGGTCAAATATGTTTTTTGATGCATTAGAAACATATTTTCCCCTTATGTTCTTGAATTTGCCTAAATTGATAAGATAAAGTCATAAAAATGAAAATATATTTTGGCACTGTGTAACATAGCTTCTTCTCTAAATTGAAGTAGTCCTTCCTAATAAAATCCTCTATATATACATCCATGTACTCATCAATAAAAGTCAACTAAATAAGTCACATGAGATTTCTGATGTTTTATTTCAGAAAATATAAAATGCGGTGGAAATAAATAGGTTGCAGATAATATACAGCTTATTTATCGTCAAATTCATTGAAGTCAAATGGCTAATGGAGCTATTCGTCATCAAGAGGAAAGGAGGTAAGTGAAGGAACAGAAACATCTACATCTTATTATGCAACCAACAGAGAAATGAAATGAAAAAGTGAGAGAGTTTTGATGGGGAAGCCTCTCTCTGGAGATGAGTTAGGGCACTCATTATCCCTTTGTTTTATAAACATAACTGGGCTTGCAATCAGTTTGATTGTGCTTGACCATTTAGGGTTGGCATATATTCTATCTCTGTGATATGAAAATGTCTGTGATAATGTCCTATCAAGAGCAAAGGTATAAATGTCCAAACAACTACACCAATCTTATGTTTTCACACCTAAAATATTTTGGAGACATTTCATTCTGGTATTCTATTAGAATGAATATATGTTGTTTTATTAATATAGCTAAAATGTTAGTATGTTAATTTAAATCAATGTATTTAAATTACTTTCATATAGTTGAATGGCTTCCTTCTCTAAAGTGCCAAACAAGAATTTATATATCTGAAGATGCCTTTCAGAAACTTATAGCCCTTTAGAAACAGTTTAAACATCTAGATGACACTAGCATATTTGAAATATCAGAACAAATTTACAGTTCCAAAACAGCATCAACATATTATGATTTGATTGTTCAACACAGCCTACTTTTCTTGCCTAAGTCTATCCTTTGAAGGTATAATGCACAATTATCTTGTATCTTCACATTTTTAAATGCTATGTAAAGACCCTTCTATAAAAGACTGCTGGGCCTAAATCTACATTTTTGTAAAACCTTAACATTTCTATAATGTTTGATACAATTTTCAGAAACTGCAAATATCAGCAAGGAATAAAAGAATCATTAGAAATAATGAGAAACTCTTCAAAACAAAAACCAACCTGAGATGGAGTCTCTTAGTCTAAAAATTAAATTCTCTTGATTTTAACTGGAAAAATTTATTGCCACAGAGAATTCATATAAAAAAAATTTCTGTAATGTTACATTCACAAACGCAACATGAATATAGTGAGAAATGGTTTCTTTTTCCATTTAGTAAATCCATTACTTAAAGTAAAATCCTAATAAATCCATTTTTATCAGACCTTTACTTTCTTTTTTGCTTCACCCAAAATAACATCAAAATGAACTCCAAATTTTACTCTAAGCAGATTTCGATTGCTTTTATACAACTGGGCTTTCATTGTAATATTATGATATTTTCTAGGACAAAGTTATGTCACTTTTTCCTTCAAGGGAGTTTTCAGGTTGTAGATAGAAAAAGGTGTAATAGTGATTCTGAGTTTCTATTTTCAGAAGGTTTAAGATATAGAATTCATCTGTTTGTTCTTCTCTATCACTCACGTCCAGACTGCCACTATCTGATAGACCTGGTCCACGTAACTTAGTAAAAGGATATGAGCAAAAGTATCAGGGAGAGTAAAAATACTTCTGATTGATGAAAGAGGGCAGTACTGTCCTTGAGCTATATCTGAGAGATCACTAACACTTTATTTTGGCTGTGTATCTTATATATTTCAGATATTTGGGGTGGACTTGTACTAAATATCAAATAGCAATGGCTATTTTTCAATATAAAAGAACAAAAAAATGAATTTCTTTGTCCTAATAAAAGAGATAATGTATCCCCACCCAAAATAACTTTGCTGCATCAGACATTATATGTCTATTTCAATTCTTTGTTACTTTTTTCTGATAACAACATAGTATAAAATCAATGTAAACACTTACAAAATAGAATTTTGAACATTAAATTTATCTTCTCAAAGCATATTTTTCAAAAATACATAAATGTGGCTCTTGCACATATACAGAATGAACGTGTCAAAAAAATTTAACTCATTAATAAAGAAACTAGTAGAATGTTAAATGGTGGTTGCCAGTGTAACTGAGTTTTAATAAGCATTTTTAAAAAGGGAATACTACAATAAGATTTCTAGGTTAGAAATAAAACTTGTTAATGTCTACAGGGCAATAAAATTAAATCGGGCTTATATTTTCTCCCAGACAGAAATGTGCAAATTATTATGTCACTTCATAGTTTTTTTTAGCTCTAATTAAATAATAAATCACAAAGTCAAACATAGATACATCCTTTTGGAGAATTTAATAACCCTCAACTGAACCTATAAACACAGTGCTGCAGTATGACATCGAAAGAACATAATATATTTTCTTTTACTTTTTGTCCAAATTTTTAATATTTTCTTAACAGTCTCCTAATTTGATAAAAAAATATCTCCAAAGAATATTCTTGATCATGAAGACTGACCACATTATGGGTGGACTGCTTAATTATATAGTTAAGAGGTATCGATTAACAATATACATTTCCTTGAGCACACAGTTTTGAACAACTACTAAGCATTTACCAGAGAAGTAATTATGTCTACAAATTTTCATAAAGAAGCTCAGTTCATTTTTATAAGTTTCTTTTATTTGTCCTTTTATACCAAGAGCACGAAACCAAGACTAAGAAAGTTTCTCCCAAAATTTGGGGGGAATTCTATTTTCCTTAATGTGTGTATCATTTGTTAAGGTCTCTAGTCTGTCAGGAAGTACTTTCCTTACAGTGAAGCTAGAAATACATAACAGATTTTAGCGGGCCAGTTCACTCTGCGAATCCTCTGCTAAGCATATGTTCCACATGACAACGTGTTCCTTAAGAGAGAGCCTAACATACTCTAATTAAATAAGCTGCATTCTCCAATTATATCTTAGTAAAAGAAAAATAGATTTTTATTTAATCTCTGTAAATAACTATATTTTCATAGAAAGAACAGGAGAAAAGCAAGAAAACATCTGAAGATGAGAACAAATAGCTGTGCTTAATTTATAACAGAATGGGTGATATCAGTTTGGAGAGAAATAAAGTTATTTATTGGGATACAATGAATAACTCATAAGAATTTTATTGGTGTTGCTTCTGAGAACATATTAAGGACAGTGAGGTCATCGACAAATCATCAGGGCCTTCAAATCCATTTTGTAAACTGTAGGCTCTCTGAAATATTTATATTACTCACAATTTACTTGTATACAGTCATCCTTTTTGTTTGAAATCTCATTCTATGCATCTTTTATTATAGTGTTAACCTAGCCAAGAAATATGGAACATATCAAAGGAATCTATTTTTTGTGTGTATTCTCTGTTTGATAAGGTGAAAGAAGAATACTTTGTGATCCCCCAAAACACTCTGAGATCTCAAAGCTTTATTTGTAGATGTAAAAGATACACAGTTTATTCCCCACAAAATTTAGAGTCTGATTAGGGGAAAACAAGAAGATTGAATGGGAAGATTTGGTGATTTGATTCAAATAGAATCATGGGTACCAAAGAACAATTAATCAATGTGTCACTATAATATTTTAAATATACATGAGAGAATAAACCTTAATTTCTTCAGATATGAACAATATCTTTTCATAGACTAAAAGTTAAGGACATGATGAAGTCAGTAGAAAGCACAGATGTGTCAGTTATTCTGTGAGGCATGAAAACTGAGTTGTTTGAGAATAGAATTTTAATATCTTTTCTTAAGAAAAAATAAATACTTAAATTTTGACTTATGAATAACCAAATTCAGTTTTGAATTAATATAGTGTGTCAAAAAATTAAAAATATTTCTTTAAAATATATTATTGATAGGCCATCAATAATATGCCAAATTTTCAACATATTTCTTTGCTTCTTTTTATATTCATTGTTTGTAGGTAGATTCTTTCCAAGGTAAATAAAATTAGCTTCTCTCAAACCTTCTCAAACTTGCTATACACACTCACATTTATACGTTTACCTGACTTTTGTATATTTTGAAACTACATGACAAGTTTACTTTGGGACAAAACTATTTTTTTTTACTTAAAATCAAGTGTTTATATAGAGTCGTTTTTTCATGTCATTATTATTCTTAGTATAATCTCAGACATCCATATTAATTATAACTTTTAACCAGTGTAAGTTCAATTACAAGTTAATATATAACTTCATTGTGTGTGGATTACAATTAAATAATAACTAGGAAAGCCAAATTGTACATTCTTCTGGGATCTAGAAAGTGATATGATTCATATTAGAAAAAGCTCACAGTGATATTAAAAGGGTATACTGTATTCCAGTTGTTTTTGTTTTTTTTCTTACTGTAAGCTTGTATACTATTTTTTAATACCTTGCAATTTCAATTGCCAGAGATTAACTGTTCAGTGTACAGATTTTTTTCTATGTATATACTTATACCTGGGAACTTTATGTGGAATTTTATAATGTGCAGCTTATTACATCACATTTTTCATGATGGAGTATAAACTGCCCATTTCAATTTAGAACTCATAATTCATTAAAATGGCCTAATGATTTTACATACTTTTTTATTTTATTCTAGTATATGTGTCCATTCATTATATTACATTATAACATCAAATATACACACTAAAAATTTAAATTCTTAATAACTTTAATCTTAGATTAAAGGGAGTAACTTTAGAATATAAATATTTCTAAAATTTTTTAATAGTAAAGTATTTGGAAGATATTTTTCCCATCTATTTGTGCTATTTTTTGCCAAGACATCTGTCCCAATGGTCAATGAATAAATGATTTGCTAGTCCATGAGTCTTTGAACCATGTACATTCATTCTATTTACTATTTCATATGTACATGACAAATATTTGTGTTCAACTGTTTCTCAGTAATTGTGTATGTTCACTTACTTTATCCTTAGATAACTTCTTCAAACAAGCAAGAGAAGCGGTGTCTAGTGAGATTGTGTTATTCTCTGCAAAGAGTCTGTGGTTTCCATCTAGTTTCCCTTAGAGAAATCCTGCAGTCTACCAGTTATGTTATGATTTAATTAGAGATTCTTGAGATGAATAAGGAAGTTCTGAATGTTAGAAAAGAATGTGAGATAGAGGAATGGAAGGAGAATGAAAAGTGAAACAGAGAATAGAAAAAAATATACTTTATATTGTAAAAACCTCAGGAAGAAGTAAAACTTTGCATACACTCTTATTTGTACCTCAATAAATATATTATAGATTTATTGTAAAATTCTCATTTGTGATCTATACAAATAATTTCAATATGAAGAAAGATTTTATATTGAAAATAATTAACTTTTATTCTGTCCTTTTCACCTACAAAGAAAACACTTCTTACAAATAAAATTATATTTATATTTTCAAATATTGCTCAAAGATTTAAGTGGTTCTAATTACTTTAAATGTATTTATAAAGTTTATCTACTTATATCTAAATTATTTTTATAATCTCTCTTTCTAAAATATGCATACATTTTTATTTCATGTAGAGTTTGATTGAAAGCTATTCTTTCAATTCAAATAAAAAATACTTTTTCCCAGATAACTTTATACTCACTAAGTTGCTGGGTTGGACTGATTCTAATTCTCAAAACCCTCAATCCCACCTAAAATGTGTATCTAAAGGTCAGCTGGACCTTCTATGCCAGACATTTTCCATTATGGTGAAATCTATCATATACTTCATTGTTTTTATAATTTGATTTCCTTTTGTTTCTTCAAATTTATCAAATATACCTGTATATATCCTAATGTCAATTATGGATTTAATTAAAAATAATTTCCCCCAAGGGGTTCCCTAGAGGTCTTCATATAAATTAGTGTATGCTATTTAATACTTTAATTTCACCTGTCAGGTGTATTTTCTTCTCAGCTCTCACCTAAACTGGGCACATGTAAATATAACACATCATATAATTCAAGCTTTTTGGAATTTTAGTGTTATTAACTTTACTTGATATATTCTAGGGTATTATTGCTTAATATTTTATTAGTAAACATAGGAATGCATAAAAGTTTTCATATTTCTTGTTGAAATAAAAAATCAGCCTCCTCACAATGTGTTGCATAGAGCATCACAAATTTACAACTTGATATAATTTATAGAAAAAGAACCCAAATCATTGCTATCTGGAAGCCTAGAACTGATTACTAAATATATGATGAATATCAATGTGCACATTGATTCCAGAAACAAATTAACTGAACAATCTATCACTGACACAAACATTACAATAAAAATCTATTTTTAATTTGAGCAATATATTTTGAATTGAAGCTTCATACTACTTTTCTGTTTTATTTTCTATGTTCTCTGTTGCAATCTGAATATCTTTATTATTATCATTATTTTTATGTTTAAGTTTAAAATACATTATCTTTAAAAGGCAGAACCCACAACCATTAAAATATGGATACTTTGGGTTTTAGATGGTATTATGGTATACATAAATAAATACAAATACACAAGTTTTAATAGCAATATAGTGCCAAAAGTTATTTCCTTTGGGAGGCTTAAATGAACTTTCTATATTGTAATTTTCTTCTTTATGCTAAATATTTTGTTTCATTTTTCTGCTCAAGGGTGAATCCAAAAAATAAATGTAAAACAGTGTTCAACTTTATATGTGAATATATGTTATATATAAATAACGTATCTATTTTTGTGAGCCTGCTATATGCAAGTCACTATGAGAGGCTTTAAGAAAATTAAAAGAGAAAATAAAATTCCTTTAAAAGGTATAAAATATATTCAATAAAATATCAAAATAATTTAAATTTAAATATATTTTACACATTGAAATTGGTAAAAATTGCTAGGCCTGCTTTCTGGGTCCATGTCTAACGAAGAGTCAAAGTCCAAAGGACTTTCATATGTGCTTTTTAAAAAATTTGTTTAAAGTATTCAGTACATTGGTTACACATTTATATAGTTTATGAAATGATCTCCTGGATTATTTACCCTCTAGCTCTACGCATAGCCATTACCTTACTGCTGTCCATACTCCCTATGCTGTACTCGCCATCCCCATGACCGTCTATTAACTACTAATTTGTACTTTTTTAACCCTTCACCACTTTCTTCCAACCCCTCCCCCATCCCCTTGGCTCTGGCCATCACCTGATTGTCCTCTATATTTGTGGGTCTATTTTAGATTAATTTGTTCTTTTTGTTTCTTAGATTCTGCATATCAGTGAAATCATATGGTATTTATCTTTCTCTGTCTGACCTATTTGCCTCAGCATAATCACTTCTAGGTCCATCCACGTTGTTGCAAATGGTAAGGTTTCAACTTTTTATGGCTTAGTGGTATTCCATTGTATATATGAACCATGACTTCTTTATCTATTATCTGTTAATGGGCATTTAGGTTCCTTCTATATCTTGGCTATTGTAAATTGTACTGCCGTAAACATAAGAGTGCATAGATCTTTATGAATTATTGTTTCAGTTTCTTTGGGTAAATACCCAATTGCTGGGTCAGAAGATAGATCCATTTTTAATTTTTTGAGGAACCGCCATACTATTTTCCATAGTGGCTGTATCAATTTTCAATCCTAACGACCACATATGTGGGTTCCTTTTTCTTCATATTCTCACCAACACTTGTTCTTTGATTTATTGACAGCCATTCTAACAGGTGTGAGGTGATATCTCATTGTGGTTTTAATTTGCATTTCTCTGATGATTAATGACTGAGCATCTTTTCATATGTTTGTTGGACATCTCTATTTCCTCTTGGGAGAAGTATCTGTTCAGGTTTTCTGCCCATTTTTTAAATTGGATTGTTTGAGTTTCTTTGTTGTTGTGTTATATTATATGTGTTTTTTACTCCATTTTTATTCCCAAGACAGTCACTTTACAATCCCAAATCTGTTTCTTTTTCTGCCTAAAGTTGTGAGAAATATATAAGATACTGTATTTGAAATCTTGAAATATGTAGAGAGTGAAAAGTGTAAGGCATTATTATAATATTAAGCATTCTTCAAGTTGTATATGACTGATCAGCAAAATAATAGACCTTATTTGTCAAGAAGGAGTTTCTTAATCATGATCCATTACAGCTAACTCTTTATTTTTATATTTCACTATTTAAATAAATGTCTAAGGTATGCTTAGTAAAATGATAAATCCTCAGTTTAGATGAGAGGATTCAATGGGAGAAAAATTATTTGTATAATTATAGCAATTAAATATGCTGGAGAATAGTTTGAAATATGTGATTAGTCTCAAAATCAATGTTGATCTTCTCCAAAAATACTACCTTCCAAACAATAAACAAGATAAATTATTTATGAATAGCTAATAAGCCAAAATTACTGATTTTTTAAAATCATTTTTGTTTCAAATTTGAGATTGAAAAAATCCTCCAGACCTTGCAGTTAATATTTTCAATATCTTGAACTTCTATTATTTTGAATGAGAATGTTTCTTTTCAAAACACCCTCAGCCTGACATACAGTTACTATGACATGTCAAATTCAATTACGTCATTTAATAAAAGGTAAACCACTTTAGAGTAGTACACTATCCAAGGTTAGAGAAAAAAAAGCTCTCTTACAAAAGATATTATGTGCACATCTTAAATTTCCCCACCTGCATTTTTTACTAAAAAAAATCAATATGCCATAATTACATAAGCAAATCATATATAAATTAAGGCATCATGTTAGTGTATCTTCATTTGATTTTTTAAAAATAGTACTTATGGAGAAATTATCTATATAAAATATTTCTCTTGGAAAATACAAGTGTTTGGTAAGGAACATTTGGAAAATTGAGTGTTTAGAGAAAAGCTTCATCAGTTTTATTTACAACAGATGTATGTTGTCAATAAGGATTGTTTGACAATGAGTTAATCCTATCTGCCTCTTCCGGGCAGAGCATTTTTATATAAAGCCAATGAAGAAATGCACAAGCTTTTATTCTCAAAAGATTTACACATGATTACAATTTATTTGCCCAAAGTTTAAATTTGTCCCATTAAGAAAGTATCTCTGATTAGATTTTGTCTTCTATAAATGAGGCTAGTATATAAAAAATATTATATACTCTGTCAATTTTAAATTCCTAGTGTTGGATATATAATTGCAGTAGAATTTCCCTGGCCAGATTTTAGATTTCTTATCTACACTTACATTTCAGAACACAAGTTTAGAAATTTTGACAGTGATTTCTAGAAATACAAATAACATTGAAGTTTTTTGAACTTTTGAGGATATGGTATAGAATAAATCAAATAAGCAGTCTTATTTTATTAAAAATGTCAAAAAACTTACAGCATAAAAGGGAGAATAGGAAAGGTTTCTCTCATAGCTTGACTATTTTCTCAACAGAATATTGACTCTTCAAGTCCTGTAGGTTGATAACTCTCTGGTGCCTTCAAATATTTCTCTTTTCATCTTTGCTAATTGTCCTTGACAAGAAAATTGGCCCAATGTTAACTAGTGAGACATAAAGTATGCACACGTCTCTGTTTTGGAAATTTAAAAATAAAACATTAATTATAAAATGACTTGAAGATTTCAAATATATTAATAAACATGTAAAATCAAGACTTCCGGCATAATAACCAAAGTTGAGTAATGCATTTCAAATGACACAAATGTATCTCTAAAACATATATGAAAAAAAAATTGTTTTAGATTACTTAAAGCCACTTTATATTTTCTATTCAAGGCATTTGTGGATCAATCATAAGAGAAATGCTTCATAATAATAAAAAGGAATTTATAACAATTTTAGATGTGTGTGCACATAGAAAATAGTCTCAAAGTATATAAATCTTTTTCAATGTTAAGTCAAACTTGAAAGCTTTGAAGTAAATTCTGCTTAGTTATGGTATAATTTTTTTGTACATTGTTGGGTTTGATTTGCTAATATTTTGTTAAGATTTTTTGCATCTGTGTTTATGAGAGATATTAGTCTGTAGTTTTTCTTTCTTGTGATGTCTTGGCCTGGTTTAGGTATTAGGGTCATGCTGACATCAGAGAACAAGTTATTCTATGCTTCTATTAAAGATAAAGAACAAGCACTTGATAAAATTCTACAGTAAAATATTATATATATTTTTTCAATTCTCTTAAGCAAACCAGGTAAAAAATGTTTCCCAATCAATATAGCATACTCACAAATTCCTACAACCTCACGACATTTTTAAAAATTTCCCATCTAGATCTAAAAGGGTACAAAAATGATCATTTTCATCTTTTCTTTCAATAAATTTTCTAGAGGTCCTAAATTTATTCAACAAAGCCAGAAAATAAAGTAAAATATATGTGAATAGGAAAATCAAAGAAAGAAAAAAGAACTCATTATATGTGGAAAAGTGTGTGTGCAGAAAATCTAAAACAATCTATAGGTAATATAATTAATCTGTTAACTTATCAAGATTACTAGGCAAATGACCAATATATAAAAATCCTATTGCATTTCCAAATAATAGCAAGTATTAGAAATATTTTTTAAATGACAGTGTTTAAATTAACATAGCAATATTGTGGAATACACATAAAAATACATACCAGAACTTTACAGTAGAAATCTACAAATCATTATAGAGAGAATTCAAAGAAAGCCTAAATAGATGGCAGGACATACCAAACTCATAGTTGAAAAGATTTGTAATGTAAATATGTGATTTCACTCCTAATTTGTCTATATATTTAATACAATTTATATCAAAATCTTAGCAAGTTATTTTTGTGGAAATTATTTTTTACTAAAGTGGTTGGGGAAATGTAAAATTAAGACTGTTAAGAACACGACTACGTAAATTTTCATAGTCTCTCTTCTTATTTTGGGGTCTCATTCCTTTTTTGGCAATACCCAATTCCATAACCCCAATGCTCTTTTAGTGTTTCCCATATCAGACCATCCACATTTCATTTGGAGAGTTATATGTCACTCCTGAAGCCACAGCATCTCTTAGAGAAAGAAAATAGGAATACTTGTTCTGCCACCCTTTGGCAAACCACCTAAGGGTATTTATTATCCTTAGTCTCCTTGTAATGTGATTCCCAGATTCTATTATTAAAACTCACTTTTGAAGCTAGTTCCTTTCTTTAAGTGGCATGGAATCATGAGATTTAAGATAACTCTTCAGTAACCTTAAGTTTCACTATTATACTTGGCCTGTTTAGTTCAGTCAATTTCAATTAACTCAATCTTCTTGTTTGCTAAGTTCTTGCAATCTTTTGAGGTCACTAACATAGGTATTATTTTATTAGTATTTCTTTTTGGCATTTTAGTAGGTTTTTCAAAAAGAATTAAAAAAAAACGCAAGTATTCAGCCACCCATTTTGATATAGATATTTCAATACCATGCAGGTTTTTTCTACCAGTATTTTAACTATTGCTCAAATTAATTTTAGAATAATAAGCAAATTCCTGACATGTTGACTAAAAGTCAATAGAAGAAAGAGGAAAATAGCCTGTCTTTTAAACACCTTACTAACGTTTTCTGATTATGAGAGTTTTTATAAGCTCTACACTGAATATTTTTTTAATGTTTAATAGAATTAAGTATCTCATTCTTTACAAAAAGGTTATATAAAACAAAGCCTTCAATAAAGTACCTCAAATCTGTGTAAATATCAATTTAATCTCTGGACTTTATTATTAATACAGCCAGCCAAATATAAGCAAACGTATCCTGAACAGTATGAATGAAGTGCATTTATGCATTTTTATGAATTGGTTTCTTTCTTAGCTGGTTGCAAAGCTGGTCTATAAAATTAAATGCCTGAAGGATTTTATTAGCAAATCATGATGTTTCATTCATTTACTACTACTACTCCTCATTTTTATTTTCTTGGCACTAAATAATTTTAACCATAGCAGCATATATTGAGTAATTTTGACATAAATGGAAAATTGTCATACTCTTTGCAAAAAAATGGAGCATTAGCCAGTTGTAATAAAAATATTGGGCTGCCTTACTACAGGTAAATTTAAACTATTATATATGCCCTCATTCAACCATGTTTGAAATTTCTTGTTTCTCCTCCTCCATTGTCACTGCCTCAATTCAGCTCCAGTTATCTCCTTGCTACATTCTTGTGAGGCTTCCCCTATGTTCTGCTTGTATCCACCTTGCTTTTGGCCAATCATTTTTCACATGGGAACCAGAGAGATCCTAAAATAAGACTGTTATGGAAAACAAATTATGTATATTTCCTGCTTATAATTCTTCAATATGCGCTCATATCTAATAGGAAAAAAAAGACAAAATTCAATGTGTTCATTTCTCTTAGGAAAAAAGAAAATCCCTTCACAAGAAAGATAAAACCCTGTAGAACCTAATTCTTTCCAAGCTTTTCACTCTCATACTTCCTCACCCCTCCTATTTATTCTACTCATTATAGTTTTCTTTTAAATAGCTCCTTTATTGAGATAAGATTCTAATGTATTCAGAAGTCTTTGCATATGTTGCTACTTCTGCTTGAAAAATACTTGGTTTTTAATTTTATAACCAGATTAGTCTCATTTATATTCTACCTTTTTATTCATTCAAGAAACTTCTGTTTACTACTTACAATGTACCAGGTACTATGATAATGCAGCTCCAGTGAGCAACCTCAGACACAGTCATTGGTTCCAAGGATATTTATTAGAGCCAAAATAGGAAAACAGACATAGGGCAAACACTTGCACCAATAACTTGACAATTACGAAAGTGCTCTAAAAGAAAAGCATGTGATGGTATGAAACATATTATGAGTATACTATAAAGAGATTTCACCTCATCATAGAGGTTAGAGAAAGTTTTCATGAAATGATGATTAGCTGAGCTGTGAGTGAATAACAGTTAATTAAGCGAAGTTGAGCAGGATAAAGGCACTAATGTGGAATAGATCAAGCAAGAGTGAAGAAATGAATTTCACTTCCTGATTGATATAGGCTGACCTGTGTCCTCCTATATTTGGAGATGGGACATTTAGGAAGTAATTAAGATTAAATGAGGTCATAAGCAAGGGGTTCAAATCTGATAGGATTGGTGGCCTTATAAGATGAGGGATAGAAAGGACAAGAGAGGACAGAGCAAGAAGGTAGCTGTCTGCAAGCCAGGAAAAGAGCTTTCATCAGAAACCTGTTTTGCCAGCACCTTGATCTTGGGCTTCCCAGCTTCCAGACTGTGAGAAATAAACTTCTGCTGTTTAACCAACCAATCTATGGTATTTCGTTATAGCAACCCATGCAGACTAACCAACTAATGAAAAGCCTCCTTGACACCCCAGACTACATGAATGTGCCTCTATAAACGAGTTTCATTGCAACCTACCCTTCTCTTAATCTCCTTCTCTATTTCTCAGTTAAGTTGTCCTTTTTGGATTGCTTCCCTCCATTGACAAACTTGCACCTTGTGGCTTGGGGAAATGGCTGCTTCAAGTTCCAAGTTTTGTTTATGTAGATTAACATGCAGAACAGGCATAAACTTCTCTTTCCTCCCTCAACACCCATGTAAAAGTTCCAGAGAAGGGCACTGATCGACCTTGCTGGGTCATGTGCCCGGCATACTGTGGAGCATGCCCAGGGTCTGTGCTCACTCTGTGTCCAGAGTCAGGGATTGTTACCAGAAGGAGTGTGGGAGAAACCATCCTGAGCTATCAGGAGCCATCACTGTGACAGGCCAGCACTATGTTCAGCTTTTTTACTACATCCTTTACCCACTTTTTTGAGTTCTTTACATTGAAAAGTGGCTCAGTTTTCTTTAAATATTTAGAAAAATATCACACTTAAAGACACTCTAAGAATCCATTTACAGTGTGACTAGTGTAAACATTTTTTTACTTAATCTCAAGTATGTTACAGTGTAATGTCTGAAATCATATTACATGTTAGAATTCAAAAGCATTTTATAACTGCAAGAAAAATAGAAAACTGTAAGCCAGCTTTTATAAGAGCTAAAACTTTTTCTGCAGTCACTCATAAGACAAGAATTGGTTGTACTAACTTTTTATATTGAAAATTTTAATTTCACCCATAAAATCTCTCAACACCTAACAAATTCCCCCTTAGAGAAAATAGTACATCAAATATGGAAATATTTCACCATCCTCAACAAAATCTAGTATGGATTGAAATAAAATGAAGAAAATAAGCAGTTTACAGTAAACTAGATAATTTTAGATAAATTGGAACATTAACTGTTATTTTAGCAACTGCCAATCTATGTTGCTTATCATACAAATGCTAAAGCTGATAGAGAAAGTGGTGTTTTGCTTTATCCTTCAGATCCTTAGGACTCATTCAAGGTGCAAAGAAAATAAATTCATAATCTCAAATTATCTATAGTAATATAATTTTATCTAAAATTTATGCTAAAACTGTACAATGAGAAGACATTTAATGAGAAGACATTTTTAAAACACATTTATTGATTTCTTATTAAATACTTGGACTGTTGTACGTACTTGGGATACATCAGTGAATAAGGCAAAATCACCTGCACTCAAAGAAATTATGTTCTATAGAATTTTAATATGTATTTATATTTATAGTAATGTGACCATTTCAAAGATATCTCACAATGTGTAAGGAACCTGGGATGGCATGATCATCAGACAGGCTTCTACAAATTAGCCTTCACCTTGGAGAAATCAACTCATTTCATTGGCCGGCCTTCAACCACATAGCTACAGAAACCTGACATTGAGTGTACCAAGTAGCGCTACATCTCTCACAGGTGGAATTCAATTAATTAAGTTTACAAACACTAGTGTCTCTAACAAAAACAATGATTTGCTGGTTTACATTAAAAACTACAAAGGTCGTTATACAAGGACCAAACACCTATATGCATTCTTCCTCTGTAGACAAAATCTATGAAAGCCAAATTGTAATCAGACAATTGCTTGTAAAGTATAAAATTAGAACATGAGAGTTAAAGGCAGGTTTCAAATATTTTCAATATTAAGTTAAAAACGTCTAACAACAGGCTTCTATGAAGTGCCTTGCTCCAAATTTTTGTGCAATTATTTTACCTTCTGTGATTTCACTCTAAAATATATACAAATGAATAAACAAAAACAAACATGCTTAACTTACTTCTCTGTGGCTGATTGTAGAAAGAGCACTCTGATTGTCTAATTAGGAACATTATACTCAATATTCAAATTGCTCTTCCCTCAGATTCACCTACCTGGGAAAAGAAAAGAAAAAGGATACAGAAAATATTCTTGTTTCTGTTTTAGTTTATTGCATAATTTTCGTTACTTTCTAGTTAACCTGCAAATGTAACGCACAGTTTTAGTCTGAAACTTCCTTTTGTTTCTCTAAATATATAATTAATATTCTTTAATATATAATTGATTTTTTTCTAACTGGTAAACTCCCAGTCTGTGACACTTTCTGTATTTCGGGTTTATTCTCTAAAAGTGGATCTTGGACAATCTTAATGATATTCCTCACTTCTACCTATCACACGTTTTTTGTTTTACAAAACTCTCAACAGTCTATTCACTGTCAACTCTACTTTAAAACTGTTTTTCTTACATGTTCCTGGTGCATTCCTGTGGATAAGTTCCTGTGGATGAATGCATTCCCTTCTTTACTAATCTCTCCAATCACTGTGTCCCATAGCTCTATGAGGATTTGAAGTAAGTCTGGTTTACGTTTACAACATAATAAAATGCTCCCACAAAAGACAATGACATGTGGGCAAAAGGTGGTGTTTTCAATAAACTGCAGAGTTGGAAAAGCTTTTATGATATGGAATTGCATATGGAAAATTCATATACAACAAAATCAATGGAGTACTTGTCCTTCCTGGATCGCTCTGAAATGACTTGTGGTTCACAAAACAACCCAGGTTTCTTCAATTAGCATTAAGAGATCTGCTACTCATCATTGACCAAAGTCTTCATAGCATAACCTAGAAGATAAACCTGAATTGACATTTGGCTACTGATATGTCATGAAGTTGCCCAGAACACACTCCTTTACTAGTGAAATTATTGTTGCCGCTGGAATATTTATTTATTTTGTTTGTTTGTTTTTTATTTGTTCATTCAGTTAGCTGGTTATTTAGTTACTATAGCAGACATAGAGATGCACCACTAATATCCCCTTTCAAGCATAGCCTCATTGAGCAGGTTCAGGGATTGTGCAGAGCCTTACAGCTTTAACTTCATTAGTCCACCTCATCCTTTGAGCTAGGGGCATGCTTTCTATAGGGTTGCCATTGAATGACGGAGCAGGACAGTGGTGCAAGAGTATAGGGTAGAAGGACTTCCCCAAAAGGCAGTATTCTTTTCAAGTTTTGCCACCTGGCAGATCTACAATGTGGCTTGATGACTGTCCTTTCCTAACCCTGCTTCCTCTCATGTACTTTCACAGGTGTGCCTCCCCAATATAACATTTATACTCCCAACACATCATTATCTGCTTCTCAGAGGACTCAATAATACTAGAATTGAAGTTTTTAGAACTGGATTATTTACTGTCTAGCTGGAAATGAGGACCACATATGGAGGGGACTGTGGGGCACTGATAGTACCCAGCTAAAGCTGATCGTCCAATTACTAAAATTTTACCATGTCATTGGTACAAATACAGACAAAACAATGCATACAAGATCAATAGAATCTGTTGGTTGAAATTAAATTTCATTGATGCCCTGATGGAAAGACGCTGAAAGCCTAAAAACTATTAACAAATAACTAAAAACTAAGTGTGAAAGCCAGAAAGCCAAGTAGAAGTCTTGGAATTACTTCCCCAGTCATTATCTCTGTGGGCATAGAGCAATGCAGTGGTGATCTCATGTTACATTAGCAAGTATGGCTCTTGAAGAAACTAGATGGATCCTGAAGTATGGCTAGACTCCCAAAGTTTCTCCAAGTGGTAGACCTGCACCTACCATGCCATGTAAGATTATTGCTAGAGCAGAATAATTGGGCTTCAGGTAGGTGGTATATAGCCACTGATTTGGTGAATGTTATTTCCTATCCTAATCAAGAAAGAAAATCAGTTTATATTAACAGATATTAATAAAATGCAGTCAATAATAAATAAAATGATGTGAAGGATATATTACAAGTGGCTCAAAACTCTAGGAATAAAGATTTCTTCTATCTCCATGTAAGTAACCAGGGCCAGCCGAGGTAATATCTGAGATTTAAGAGAATTTAGATTTCACAGTGGAAAACAAAAAAGACAAATAGCAGTTGTGGCCACAACTGTGAGAGGGACTATATTTTGTCCACATTAACATCATTTTTCTAAGTATCTTTCCACTAAGGCAGACAAACTTGGATTCTAGAGAATAGCTTTCTAAATGTGTATGGACAAGTGGATGCACATAGCACAAGAGCAGGACAGTGGCAAATGAGGAGATGTGACACTCAGATCTTGTTCAAGAGAGGGCTTGTTTACTAGTTTCAAGTTCTGTGGTTAGCTGACAGCCTTAGCTGCTAACTCCATCAGGTCTGCCAACACTTTTGAGCTAAGATCACACTCTCAATCCTGCACTCTTACCTCTGTCTCAGAATCTGCTTCACAGAGACCCAGTGCAAGTAGTTTTTGTTGTTGTTGTTTTTAATAAAACAACCCAAATATCTAAGAAGGGTAATCAAGATTCAGTGTCATTCTGAGTTTAGGTTAGTTTCACAGCCAGAATCTAGAAAAATAATACTAAAACATCAAAATTAATTACTTTTGGATTTTTTTTTTTAACTTTTAGAACTTTATATATTCACATGAATTTCCATTTCTGGTTATGATGTAGTAATCATTATCAGATTATTCCTTCTGCTGTAAACAACTAAAAATCTGGATAAGACATATTTTACAAAGATGTTTTAAGTGTTAGACAATATGCAGAGCAGAAATATTTCTTACAGAGGGTAATAGATATAGTATGCCCCATAATACCTTGGTTTCTCTATGAAATCTTTTCTGAACAATGGAGCATAGAGGATATCCTGGTGTGTTCCCCCAAATTTATATCCAACTGGAACCTCACAATGTCACTTTATTTGAAACGAGGTTCTTTGCAAATATTTGTTAAGATGAGGTTATCCTGAGTAAAAATGGGCATTAGATCCAATACATACACACTACTACGTGATTCTACTTAAATGAAGTTTTAGAACTGACAAAAATACAACAGTTGCTTTGGAGCAGTGAGGGTATAGGAGCAGGGGGTGAGTATCTTGAGAGGAGTATGGGCTACACTGATGTGTTTATTCATTACACCTCACCAAACTCTATTTTCCTTTCCACTCTATGCAAATTATATCTCATTTTTTAAAAGTTTATTGAAAAACATATATATGGTATATTATTCAGTAAATACATGAAAAATACATCATATATTTTCTTCAACTATGACTTCTTCATGATGCCATAACAAAGTTTATTTCAATGCAAATAGGTTTCTATATGTTCTCAGTGTATTATTACTTCTTGCACTCTACTTTTATTAATGCCTTAATAACAGTAAAATAGCTTAATATTTTAGGTATGCTATACCTAAATGTACTTTGCCTTTTATAAACACCTGATTTGTCAGAAAGTATTAGTGGAGTACCTTTATTAAACAATATTTTGCTAGGCACTGTAGAGAGGAGGAAACGGAAAATACAATTTAAAAGAAATAAATGATGATCTACATGATGTAATAATATTGCTGGTGGAAAATACATTGAGAAAATAAATGACAGATGTTACACTATATAGTTTCAACTATAGTACAAAAGATTTTTAAAGAGTGAAAGCTAAAATAATGGAAAGCAGCTTTTCAGGAAAGTGAAACTTGTATAAGTCCTAAAAAATCAGTAACATCTAATTTTATACAGCCAAATTTGTCTCTTAACAGGCTGACAGCATGCTTGATTTTTGCATATGCATGTGTGCAAAAAACCAAACCAAAACAAAACAAAACAAAAAAAAAACAGTCACTAGGGACTATTTACAATATAGTTTCTTCAAAGCTCTTTTTGATAGCCAAATAATGGTGTTTTGAGATCTGATGATTTGTTAATATTAATTTCTATACTTATTCTCATAGATATCATGAAAATCTCCAGAATATCTTCCAGGAGAATATGAATATATGTGAATTTTTCAAGAACACATATATTAGAATTTATGATAAAGCTAAAAATAATTCCATTTCCATTTTGGTAGATGTTCTACCATCCGTTGAGTAGAAGGCACACATTAACTTCCTTTCTTCCCGCCGACCATCTAACCTTCATCCTTCTCACAATAGGATTAATGGTAATTTCCTCTACCACAGACTTTGTTCTTCATTCCCTCCTGTGAATTGTTCTTTCTTAGATTTGTTTTTCCAATCGATTTTAGATGACACCTAGAGTTCCATTTCTAAAACTACTTGCAATAATACCAATAGTAAGATTTATTTTTTGAACAATAATTGGTCAGTAAAGGCTGATAGAGTTTTAAAAAAATAATTGATTTGAAATCAATCAACGATATTTTTAAAAAAGCAGTCAGAATAATAATTTTACCAAATTGGTACCTATATATAGAATTATGAATGAGGTTTTTAAATGTCTTCTATTTTCAACTTTTACAATGTACTTATATTTTTGACCAACTTTTTCTTAGCCTGTTGAATTTTCTTTATTGTGCTTGCATACAGTTTAAAATTTAATAGTTGGATTAAAAATTCAATAATACATAAGAAGAAAAATGACTGAGTGGTCTTAGAAGGGTAGCAGGGAAAATGACAGTGTTGTCATTCATTTGTGACATTGTGTTAAAGAAAGAAATATCAGTGCCTTAGCTGTCAGAGTTTCAAAAACCGATAGGACCATTTTGAAGATATAGAAAATGTATAGGATATGCAGACTGAAAAGAGATGACATAAGAGAAAGAAGAAGGAGGGTTAAAATTTAAGTTATTTGGTCTTTAAATAAAATAAAAATTGTCAATGGAAAATGAGATCTATTGTGATTTCTGCATATATTTATCTATTGATTTTACCTATCAATTCTAAAATACTTCAATGCAATCTCATTTTATATCTTCAAATTTTCCCTGCATCCTTGTATGAAACTTAATCTCTTTTTAAATTTCCTTTTCTAATCTTCCTAATTTTTCATTACATTTTGTGTTTTGGCCACATATTCAACACTCTCATCTCTATTTATTCTAATCATTATAGATTTTCTTCTAAGACTTAATTTAGTTTCTTCACCAACATGAGCGAAACAAGCAACTAAATTAGCAAAGAATTACTGAAATATGTAGACCTATAAACCTTTCTTAACTCTCACTGTGAATATTATACTTTTTTCTTAAAGTATATTGTTGAACACCACATTATATTTTGTAAGATCTTAATTCTTTTGCCATTACTCATTTGTTTATTGTTATGTTTCCTTGGCTATGTCAGTCATAAGTGAAAATATTCAAGGGATAGACACCTTTCCTGTTATGTAGAAAATAACTCTATGAAACTTATTAGAACTTTTTATTATGAGGATGTTTTTTTTGATGACATAGATGTATTATAATAACTTAAGTTTCAATTATATTTATATTCCAACATTACTTAGAAATGTGCAATAACTGAAATGAGAATGGACAATAAAAAGGACATTTTCAAACACTGCTGAATAATTCATTTAAAAATTATTGCTTTAGAAATATTCCATTTATTTAAAAGATTTAAATTGAAAATTTAAAAAAAAGCCAAATACATTTTTTAAAAAACAGGATTAGAGAGACCTTTAAAAATATCTTAAAATTCTATTTATTTTTTCTTTATTTTCCTAGGGCTATTTGACAATGGTACATTTAATCTAGACCTCAAAACTGTGACAGATACTGCTACATCAACAATGATATAACAATATATATGTATCAAGTTTGCACATTGTATACCTTAACCTTACATTATGTTTCACATCAAATTTATCCAATAATTTTTAATGGTTTATAAAACCTCTAAGGCTATTACTCATAAAAGAAATATAAAGAGAAAATAATTACCTCCTAATGAGCATTAAAAATAAAAATGAGAAAATATTTTGTAATTTAATAGTTAAGCTTTCAGGAAATTGTAATTATTCACATAACATTTATAATTATTTTCTTGTTTTAAGTATACAGTCACATAACTACTTTATTTGAGTTTTAAAAAAGAGAAGTTTAGCTGTCTAAAGGAACAATCAATTTCTTGAGCATATAGTTTTAGAATTATTACAATTATCTTTTACAAGCTCTTATATACTTTTATATACTTTTACAAGCTCTTATATACAGTATTAACATTGCCCTACTTAACTATTTTAGCATTATTCAGTTCTTTCAAATATATTGGTACTAAAGCAAATTTAATGATAATGTGATGACTATGGCATTTCTCTTTCCTGTGTTTTTTTTTTAATTTATTTCATCCAGTTAGCCACTTTTGTTAACAATTACCAAATAGTCTGTCTCCTCACGTTCTTTCAGTGGAGACACTCTTTTGCTTCTCCTTTATTTCTTACTATTTGTTCTACACACACTGTCAGCCTCACTGACACTTAGACTCCTCCCTGCTCAATTAAAAATGATTTAGATTTTCAGATTGGGAATTACATTCTACTGGTTAATTTCTTACAGTGCTTTTTTTTAAAAAACTTTATCTTCTACATCAGTGAAAGTTCTCTTGGAAGTTCAACTCAAACTCTTCAACATGAAATCTCAAGCACATTGAAAGTTGAGGGCGGGGTGGGGAAGAAAATACCTCATGATCATAGGCATATAATAATTCCACACAGGAATACCCCCCAGGGCCAGTTGTTAACACTGTCACACCAGTGAGCTGGCTCACATTACCCTAAAGTTGCTGCTGAATATCTTCAAAACGGTGCCTCATGTGTGCTATCAATCACTAAGTCTCTCAGGAAGAGACAGTTCTATTCATTTCTAGTATTTTAGCTTACAAAAATAGTCTAAGAAGTGTACGATGTCATCATCTCCATGGTCATCTATTCTTCCTACCCAATAACATGTACAAAATGGGATAAGATAGTAAAGGAATAGGGACAAAAAGAGGTTTTCCTCAATGCTGGCAAAATTGACTACACAAACTAGATGCAGACTTTAGTTAGTCTCTATTTTCCACTGGACTTAAAATTCTTTTAAGAAAGCAAATTAAGAAACATGATGCTTCACAATGACCAGCAGAGCTCTGTGCCCATGTTAGTCTCTCAAAATTGTTTTTGATGGTGCTGATAAAAAAATTACAGAACAAATACATATAAAAATAACTTTTTGAAAAATAAACTCAAGTTTTTCATCTGGAGATTATAACTTTTGTTCTTATAAACAATACCAAAGAATAACAGTTAATTTTTAGAAAATGTTTTCACTTGCATATAAGATAGGACAAAGTTTTGTTTTCAACAAAGTGGGGAGAAGCATGATTTATATAAAAGATGAGAGAGAGAAGAAAAAAATATAAATGGTTTTAGAAAAAGTATTTTTTTTTTCCTTTTTAGATTAGCTAGTAGCCAGCAAAGAGACCAATATGGATATTCTGGTTTTGGCAGCTCTATGGGTCATCAAAGAAAATTAATTGTTTATGAATTTTTATATAATCTTTGGTGCACATCTAACAAGCTGTCTCTGTCTAATTTCTATCTGAGTCCTTTGTTAACACTTCCTTTTTAGGTCTGCATATGCTTCTCTTATCAGAATTTCCCAAAGTAGAGCTGATAATCCAATGACATGGCTAAAATTTCTTAATGAAAAGCTGTGCCACTGTTAGAAATAAGATAATCTCTCATTTATTCATACTTTGACTGTATGTTATAAACTCAGGATGACCTTTCCATTTATATCAGTATACAGATAGGGTGTTACTATGAATTACTAAGTATTTTAAATTCCTGATTGCAAAATCAAACTTCTAAATAACATCACCACCAACAACAACAATTTGCACCTTTCTCGGTCTTTCTCATGTATACTCTATTTTTAGCTGTCTCTAAAAAGAAACTTTGAGAAATGTTAAATTTCTGAGCCTACTGGGCATGTTAACAGCACAGCAAGGTCAGTGTGTATGGTCTTGACCTTAGTAGAAGAACAGAAGCTACAGAAACAGATAAAGCCCCATGGCCTATAGAGGCCTTGCTTAGGTAGGATTTTTTGGTCATTATAAGGATTCTGGCTTTCACTTGAGTGGATTTGATGTTGTTTACATTTTGACAGGATGCCTCTGCATGGGTCTTGAGAATAGAATGCAGAGTAGAATGGGTAAAATAAGTGGAATCTATTAGTTGGATTTATTGTGATAAAGTGAGTAGGAATGGATTATTGCACTGAAGTACAGCTATGCAGGTGGTGAGAAGAATTTGGATGCTGGATAAAGGTTCTGTGGATGGAAAGGATGTGGGGTATGAGAGAAAGAGAGATCAAAATTGACTCTAATCTTGTCATTTCACATGACCTGAACAGCTATTGAAACAGCTTTAAAAGGATTATGTGTCTGAATCTGTTGTGGAAATAGCCAAAAGAATTAAATCAACTGCATTTAGTCTGATTATTTTGGCCATCTAGATATGGGGTAAATAGTGTCCTAAAATATTGACAGGGTGTTCAATCTCACTCATAGTTAAATAAATATAATAAGAGTAACAAGGAGATATTTTTCTCTTATTATTTTGGAGAAAGCACAAAGTTTGATAGTACAGAGTGGTAAGAGTGTGAGAAGGCAGAAATATTAATGCACAGTGTGAATGTAAGAGAGTAATTTGGTAAGACCATGAGGGAAGTGAATTTTAGAAATTTATATCTAGCTCTTAACCAGAATTGCCCTGCTCAAAATTTAGCCCACAGATATATTTTCAGATATGTTTCACAGATCTATATTATACCTTTTTTTATAATAATGAAACACTGAAAGTGACTTAACCCCCACACACAGATCATTAGTTGAATAAATCATTCATCCTCTATGTACATCCATTTACTACATTACTATATAATAAATTAAAAATATAATTTAAGATATATCTAAAGTAAAAAGTGAAAGGTAGAAAAATATTTATAATGTATTATTTTGTGCAGAAAAAATTATATATATTAATATGTAATATCTATGTATGTATGATTTTGTATGTATAAAAATTTCTTTGAAGAGTACATAAATGATTAACTGACAGCCTTGTGAAGAAAATTTGTTACTTCAGGAGAAATTCTTATGTTTGACTTCTTTTGCAGTACTGCATTTTCTTCCTTTGTGCATGTATTATATCTTTAATTAAAAATACAAAAATCGATCATCTCAGAGAAATGTTATGACCTAGTTTAGACTACAATAACCTACAAATTTCCATCTATTAACTTTGAATTTTTTTTATTTTAATTTATTCTGAAATATCTACAATGTCTAAGGTATGTTGTCAAAATTACCTAAGTCATTGCTTTGTTAAATATCTTAAGTTTGATTTTGTGCTCAACATGACTGTTGAGTTATTGTGTATTTAACAGAAACTGGAACATTGGAACACAAATGGCTTCTGAATTGCTAAACTTGTCTGCTTTTCAAACTTTATTCTATTTGATCTCTTTCAAGAAGTGTATTGCATTGGCCACCACCTACCCTAGGTACTGTATTATACCTTGACTTCAAGATAACCCCGCTTGATTTTTTTCCTTCTATCTTTTTTTATTCACTTATATTATTTAGCCGGCAGCTGCTTCTCCTGTGTGTTCCCCTTAAGAATTTCTTTCCCCAGAGTTCTGTCAGTCCAAGTCAAGTATTCTTATCTTGAGGCTCTCAGACCTCAGAGTTGTTCTTAGAATTTAGAGGGATCTATGAATTTGGATAAGAGAAATAATTACAATTATATTTTCATTAATTTTTAACTTTAAAATGTAGGCAAGAAACCACAAAAGTAGTGACAGTACCTGTATTTTATGACCATTAGAAATTGAGTACTTTTATATTACATGAAAATTGTTACAGATACTCAGTATATCATTTATATCCACAACAAGTTTAAAACTATAGTAGTTATTACATTTTCCACCAGAACTTGTTATTGATTGGCAGTAATGAAGCAGATGTGTGGCCGTAACTCTAATGTGTTTTATAAATATTTTGATAATTGAATTGTAATGATAAGTTTTTTTTGTGACCTTACCTATTTAATTCTACATACTTAAATTATTTATCCAAGGAAGCTTTCATAGACTTTACCAGTATATCAAACTGGTGAATAACACAGAAAACATTTGTAAAGTTAAGTCTTTGTTTCGGTGAACACATCATTTTTAAGACATTAGTAATTATCAAGATGCAAATGATTCTTGAATTTGCATCTTCAGTAAAGACTTACTTCCTGAAGGAGACCATCCAAAAATCTCAAAGGCATGCTAAATTCAACTTGTCTAACTTGACTGGACTCAAAATCTGTCTACCATTCCTCCTCTTCCCCATATCTGTGCTCAAACCTGAAACTTTCTATACCCCTGTATTTCAGCATACTGTTCCCATTCATTGGGTTTTGCAAACTAGATCATATAGTTATTTATTATTCCTCTGGATTTAAAAAAAAAAGACAAAACAAAAAAGATTTCACCTGGCAATTTTTGTGCCAGGTGCTATTTAAGATTTACATCTCAATTTAATTTTATCTTCACAATAATCCTACACACCAAAAATTGTTTTGAGCCCTTAGTAGGCTGAATTAAATTACAAAATCAAGAATCATGTCCAGGTTTCTCTGATTCAAACACCATGCTCTATCATGTAGGTCAGTAGAGTTCATTATTATTTTTCTTATCTTACTAGAAACTCAAGAAAGCAGGAGCCATATTTCTCTTATTCATTCATTCATTCATTCATTCATTCATTTCAAATATTTATTGTTCTACTTTGCTTTAAAGGATCTGTTCTTTATTAAGAGAAAACATAAATTTAAATAAAAAATGATACCTACTCACAAGTGCCTTATAGTTTAATATATTTGCAATTTAAACATCTTTAGACAGAGAGGTTTGCAAAAACAGAAAAAACATTGTTCTAACAACTGCTTAATATAATGCCAATGATTGTTAATGCCAATAGAAATAATGAAAAAAAAGTTTAGCTTCAAAGCAGCAGTCACAGAATTGTTTTGCTGTCTTGAATTTGCTACCCAACCACGTTCTTTTCTGTGAATGTATTCTATTCAAAGTTTTCAGTATTGTCACAGAAAATAAATTTGCTTACAAATATGTAGACTATCATGACAGAGACTATGTATTATTGTCAGTGATAATGTCTCAGTTTCTAAATTTTTTCTCACTATACCTAAAACAAGTAAAATTACCATATATTAATAGTCTTTAAGCATTTCCACTATTACTATTATATCTATATTTAAATATTTGAATAGTGTTTTCAGAATGAACGTATTATTTTCTAAAAATAATGCTTGCTTACCATTTAAAAAAAACATCACAAGAAAAAAGTAAAAGATCACTTGCTGTATACAAGTAAAAACTGTTAAGAATCAGATTAATGCTATTTCAGACATCCCTATCTTATGTACTAAAAGAAGAATATGTATAGATAAAAAAATTTTAAATAAAAATTAGAATGTACATGCCATTTTAATGCAAAGTATAAATAAATAATTTGTAAGTAAAACTGTATTTTTCCTCTCTTTAGCTTAATTTCTTAAGTCCTTTTCAAATAAAAGGAGAAAACCTAGTTCAGAGTCTAAAAATAATTTCCCAATTGAATGAAATAAAACTGTTAAGATTGCTTATTAGATATAGCTTATAAGCCATTAGGAACACTAATTAAAGAAAAAACATTAGCATAGGATTGACCCTCCATAATTGCAAAAATAAAAAATTTGTCCACAGTAACAGCCTTAATTTCTGTTCCATTTCAGTAGTCACCTGCATGCCCTCTCCTAAATCACTTCTGCTATAAGTGTAACCTTTTGGTGGGGCCTTCTCATTCTGGTTGCTAGTGTCTTTACTATGGACAACAAGGATATTATTTCTTGATTATATTCTCTTTTTAAAACCAGATGCTACCACTTGACAAGGATCTATCCCTTCCTTTACATTCTTCCCCATTCCCAGCCATAACAATTACTTTTTAGTTAAGATTATTATATCTCTGTCTAAAAATAGATAATTCACATAAAGAGGAATGAATATATCTTTATACCTACATATTAATATTGATTTTATAATATTTATATTAATTTTATAATATTTATAATATTAATATTAATATTAATTTTTATAAACTGTATGTCCACACTGTACCAAAAAGAGGCCTTTGTTGAGTGTATGCAGTTTTGTAAATTTTTAGGTGTTTTGTGTGTGAATGGTATTTTTGTTTCATTATAGTTTACTAATCTCACAAAGTCTTCAGAAAAAGATAAGGTTAATTACTCACTTTTAAAATACAAAGAAATTTAAAAGGTAGCAATTTTTTAAAATCTCTTTTATTTTTTAATTACTGTTGACATATAATATTATATTAGTTTCAGGAGTACAATATAGTGACTAGACATTTATATAACTTATGAAGTGACCACCCCAATAAATCTAGTACCCATCTGACATCATACATAGTTATACAATATTATTGATTATATTCCTTATGCTATACTTTACATCCTCATGGCTATTTTGTAACTACCAATTTGAATTTAATTCCTTCTCATTTTTCAGCTCCTCCCCCAACCCTGCTTCCATCCAACGACCATCAAAATATTCTCTGTATCTATGAGTTTGTTTCTGTTTTGTTTATTTTTTTCTTTAGATTCCACATGTAAGTGAAATAAGAGGGCATTTGTCTTTCTCTGTCTGACTTATTCCACTTAGCACAATACCCTCTAGGTTTATCCATGTTGTCGCGGATGGCAAGATTTCATTATTTTTCATGGATAAGTAATAGTCCATTGTATATATGTACATAGGTGTACCATATATACAATAGAATATATATTTATTCATTTATTCATTGATGGACACCCAGGTTGCCTGCATATCTTGGCTAATGTAAATATTGCTGCAATGACTATGTGGATGTGCATTTTTCTTCAAAGTAATGTTCTAGATTTCTTTAAATAAATACCCAGAAGTGGAATTTCTGGGTCCTTGTTTGTCTCTTGTTATAGCCTTTGTTTTAAAGTCTATTTAGTCTAGTATAATTATTGCTGCCTCAACCTTTCTGGTTGTTTGTTTTCATTTTCACAAAATATCATTTTTCCATTCTCTCACCCAAGTCTTGGTATGTCTTTCAATTTGAAGTGAGTCTCTTGTAGACAGTGTTTGTAAAGGTCTTATTTTCTTATCCATTCAATCACCCTATTTTTTGATTAGAACATTTAATCCATTCATATTTAAAGCAATTATTGATAGATATGTAGTTGTTGACATATGATTACTCACATTTTTTTTATCTTTTTTTTCTTTTTCTTAAGGAAAGCCCTTTAACATTCTTATAATTCTGGTTTGGTGTTGATGAACTCCTTTAGATTTTTCTTGTCTGAAAAGCTCTTTATATGGTTTTCAATTCTAAATGCTGAGTAGAGTAATCTTGATTGTAGGTTCTTGATTTTCATCACTTTGAATATTTCACGCCAATCCCTTCTGCAAAGTTTTTGTTGAGAAATCAGCTGACAATCTTATAGGTGCTCTCTTGTAGGTAACTAATTGCATTTTTCTTGATGCTTTTAAGATTTTCTCTTTAATATTTGGTATTTTATTATGATGTATCTTGATGTGGGCCCTTATGGGTTCATCCTGTTTGAGACTCTGTGCTTACTGGGCTTGTATGTCTATTTCCTTTGCCAGGTTAAAAAAGTTTTCAGTTATTATTATTTTTGAATAGAATTTTAAGCCTTTGCTCTTTCTTCTCCTTCCAGTACCCCTACAATAAAAACATTGGTGTGCTTGATGTTGTCCCAGAGGCACCTTAAACTATCCTCATTCTTTTGGATTTGTTTTTTCTTGTTGTGGTTCTGATTGAGTATTTTCTGCTACTTTAACTTCTAAATCATTGATTCAATCCTCTGTTTTATTGAATCTAATTTTGATTCCCTCTAATGTACTCTTCATTTCACTTATTGTATTCTTCATTTCTGACTGGTTCTTATATATTTTTTAAAAATGTATTATTATTATTTATGCACTTTCTAGGTGGTCTCCCATCTAAGTACTAACCAGGCCTGACCCTGCTTACCTTCTGGTTCTTATATTTTTCATTTTTATTTTTATGTTTTCTATCATTTTGTTAAACTTCTCACTGAGTTCATCTACTCTTCCTCTAAGTTCATTGAGCATGCTTATAACCAATGTTTCAAACTCTGCATCTGGTAGATTGTTGTCTTCATTTTGTTTAGTTCTTTTTCTGGAGTTTGTTCTTTTCTTTCGTTTAGGACATTTTCCTTTATTTCCTCATTCTGGCTGCCTCTCTGTGTTTGTTTATATGTATTAAGTAGGGCTGCTATGTCTCCTGGTCCTAGGAGAGTGGTCTTATATGATAATTTTGCTTTGGGGCCCAGTGACACAGTTTTTTCTGGTCACCTGAGCTGGTTGCTGCAAGTGCGTCCCTTTTTTTGGGTTGTGTGTGCCCTCCTGTTATAGTAGAGTCTTGGTTGCTGTTTGAGTGTCAGTGGGAGGGATTGACCCTTGGGCTAATTGGTTGTGAGAACTGGCCCGTGAGAGGCCGACCCTATGGAGCAACATTCACTTTTGCAGGTCTCTGATGCCTACAGGCCTCTGATACCTACCAAGTCTTCCCTTTAGGTGTATTGTCCTCAGATGTAGGCTGGGATGGTGCTCTAGCTCAATGGGAAGCCAGCCACTCAGCATGCTTGCCTGTGGACCTCCTGAAAGGATCCCACTGCAGGAAAAGTTCTACTGTAGCCTGCACCCTGCCCAGGGCCACCTGGCAAGAGTCATCAATCATTCTGCAGATGGCCACCATTTGTGCTGGGTTTAGAGGTCTCTCTAGAGCCCAAGCTAGAATCAAGGCTGTCTGCTGCTAATGCCAGCTTTTGAAGCTAGACAATGCAGTTCCTTTCTGTGTTTCCCTGGCACTCTTTGAGCAGCTGCCCCAGCTCTTGAGCTGAAAGAGAGTCTGTTAGTGAGCAAGTCTGCACTGAGGCCTCTTCAGAGGAACATCTGTGACTCCAGTTGCCTTTTCTCTCATGTAGCCACAATCTCCTCTGGTTTTCACAGCCAGAAGTTGTGGAAACTTCTCTTCTCTGTACTGGAACACTGGCCTGGGGGACCATTATGGAGCAAGGCCCCTTGCTTCTCTGGGAGAACTTCAACATCTGAGGTATCCCTCCTGATTTTTAACCACCACAGGCAGGTATTGACCAAGCTCATTTCACATCTTCACTCTTCCTACCAGTCTCCAAGTGGCCTCTTCTATATGTCCTTAGTTATAGGACTGCTGTTTAGCTAGATTTCAATTGGCTCCCAAAAGAGTTGTTTTGTACTTTAGCTGCAATTTTGATGTGGTCATGATAGGAGGCAAGTACAATGTTTACTTACGCAGCCATCTTAACCAGAACTCCTATATAGTAGAAGTTTAATGTTTTATAAGAATTCATAAAATTGTTTATAAAACAACCAGAAATCAGTACCAGTTGTCCTTGTTTCAGTAGCAGAATATTCTCTACTATATCAAGATACATACTTTGACTGCTATTACCAGGGAAAATACAAGCATTAAGAAATTCATAGGAAAGTACAGAGAGAATATTTTTTATTGCATTTTAGTATATATGAACTATTAATGCCATCACAAATTTACTCAGACTCCAACAGATTATGGTTAATCTGACTCAGGAAAGACATTTTACTTGATTTATTTTTATTCATTATGTTATTTCCTTTGAGAAATTCATTAACTGAACCAAAAATAGAAGAATAAGTTGTTCCATGCCATTTAGAACATTTGTAACCAGGTGTAATTTTTTTTTACAGGATTGATTCTTAATGGAACCATATATTATTATTCCTGCTAGAAAAAGAATTTGGGTAGGCAAATTAAGTATCTTAAGTTTGACTGACTTCATTTTTATATAAGACTATATTTTTCTTCCTGAGCCAAGACACTAATTTTAGACCTTATAATTAGATCAAAAGCTAAACAGTTTTAGTATTCATAACTGGCAAACCATAGATTCTTATTCCTAACTTCCAGCAATTAATGATTTGAACTTCCAGATTATAAAAAATAGACTTAGAAAAATTGTTAATGTAGGGAAGCAAGCTTAATAAGTCTCCCTTTTTTTGGTTCCTTTGCCTAGCTTTTTGCATATTCCAGGACCTCTATATTTGTGGTCTGGCTACACATCAAAGTTCCTTAAAGCCAAGTTATTATCTTCAAATATAAAGATGATTTATGTAAAAATAGGCTCTCTTGATTGACATAATTCATTTTTCTCTTGAGTTCTATTTATTGTGATTACTGTATTGAACCAATATATGAGGTTAGAGTTGATCTTCATGGCTATTTAACCTTTGCTACCTCCATAACTTGCTTGAAACAGATTGCCAGCTGAAACCTAGATTTAGGTTCCACAGCTTAATAAGCTCAAAAGAATTATCCTTGCATCATGGTTTTATTTCAACTTTTTAATTCTTACAAAATGATAGACCATCTAGAATAGCAGCTGAAGGACAAATCCCTGGGTTTTATATATTGAATGTATCCTCGGCAATACTTGTTTTTTCTTTTTTTCTTTTTGTAAATAATGAATGTTTGGCAGATCGAGCTCTGGATCATCTGGGAAGATTTTATTGTATTGAAGCTCAGATTTTACCACCAAAATGTCTGATTTAACTGGTCCAGGTGAGCCTCAGGCATTGGTAAATGTTAAATGATCCTTCGCTGGCTGTCATTTTCATCAAGGATTAATGCCCACTGATATAACCTTAGCAATCATAAATGTTCATTAGCTGAGTTGGATACAAGATGCCAAGTCATGCTCTAAGCTACAATTCACTTGCTTCCTCTTCTGAACAAAATCATAAAAAAGTACACATAAGGTAAATCTCAATCATTATATCTACAAATATTAGGAAAATAATTGGCACTAGTTATTGACTTAAAATTTCACAATAAAGCTAGTCACAGGTTTTTTCTTTCTCCAATACATATAAAAGTTATGCTTACACTATACTGTAGCCTATTAACTGTGTAACAGCATTATGTCAAAAAATGTACATGTCTTAATTTTAAAATATTGCTAAAAAATGCTAACTATTATCTGAACCTTCAGTAAGTCATAATGTTTTTTCTGGTTGAGGATCTTACATCAATGTTGTTGGCTGCTGACTGGTAAGGATGCTGATTGCTGAAGTTGGTGGTGACTGTGACAATTTCTTAAAATAAGACAACAATAAATTTTGCTTTATCAATTGACTCACAACCAATTTCTCAGAAGCATGCAATGCTGTTTGACAGCATTTTACCTACAGTAGAACTTCTTTCAAAATTGAAGTCAATCTTCTCAAACCCTGCTGCTGCTTTATCAACTGAATTTATGTAATCTAAATTTTTTGTTTTCAACCATTTTCACAGAATCTTTATTAGGAGTAGATTCCATCTCAAGGAACTACTTTCTTGGCTCATCCATAAGAAGCTACTCATCTGTTAAAGTTTTGCCTTGAGATTGCAGCAATGCTGTCACATCATCAGCTTCCACTTTTAATTCTAGTTCTCTTGCTATAATCACAGCTTATGCAGTTACTTTCTCCACTGAATTCTTGAACTACTCAAAGTTATCAATGAGGATTGGAATCAACTTCTTCCAAATTTCTTTTTAATGCTGACATTTGGGCCTTTACTCATGAATCACAAATATTCTTAATGGTATTTGAATGGTGACAATGTTCTAGAAGATTTTCAGTTTGCTTGAGCCAGATTCATCAGAGGAATTACCATTGTAGCATCTATAGCTGTATAAACTGTATTTCCTAAATAATAAGACTTGAAATTTGAAATTACTGCTTGATCCATGGTCTGCAGAATGAATGTTGTGTTAGCAAGCATAAAATCAACATTAATCTCGTACGTCTCCATCAGAGCTCTGTGCGACCATGTTCATTGTCAATGAGCAGTAATATTTGAAAGGAATCTTTTTTTCTGAGCAATAGGTCTTAACAATGGGCTTATAACATCAATAAACCATATTGGAAATAGATGTACTAGCATCCAGGCAGAATAGATCAAGCACAGACAAAGTAAATCTAGTATAATTGTTAAGGGCCCTAGGATTTTTAGAGTAGTAAATGGTCATTGGCTTCAACTTAAAATCACCAGCATTAGCCCCTAGCAAAAGAGTCAGCCTGTCCTCTGAAACTTTGAAGTTAGGCATTAACTTTTTAGCTATGAAAGTCCTAGATGACATCTTCTTCCAATATGAAGCTGTTATGTACACATTTAAAAATCTGTTTAGCATAGCTACCTTTATTAATTATCTTAACTGGATCTTCTGGATAACTTACTTCTGTTGCTATATCAGCACTTGCTGCTTCACTGTACATTTTAATGTTATGGTGATGGTTTCTTTTCTTAAACCTCATGAACCAACTTCTGCCAGTTTCAAACTTTTCTGCTGCAGCTCTCTCACATCTCTCATCCTTTATAGAATTGAAGAGGGTAAGGGCCTTGGCTTTGGTTTAAGAAACTGTCGTGGTTGTTTTGATTGTCTATCTAGATCAGTAAAACTTTCTCCACATTAGCAATACAGCTATTTCACTTGCTTATTGTTTTTGTGTTCACCAGAGTAGCACTTTTAATTCCCTTCAAAAATTTTTCTTTTGTATTCCCAACTTGGCTGTTTGGTGCAAAGGGGATAGCTTTTGGCCTATCTTGGCTTTTGATATGCCTTCCTTACTAAACTTGATCATTTCTCTCTTCTAATTTAAAGTGATAGACATGTGAGTCTTCACTGGAACACTGAGAGGCCATTATATGATTATTCATCAGCCTGATTGCAATATTGTCCCCAGGAGAGGAAGAGAAATAGGGAAAATTACCAGTAGGTAGACCAGTCAGAATATATACAACATTTATTAAGTGTGCTGTCTTCTATGGGTGTAGTTTGTAGTTCTCCAAAACAATTACAATAGTGACACCACAAATGACTAACACAAATCAACATAAAAAATATAATAATAATGAAAAGTTTGAAGTGTTATGAAAATCACCAAAATATGACACAGAGACACAGAGCATATAAATGCTATTGGAAAAAAATGGTGCCGATAGATTTGCTTGACACAGGGTTGCTACAAATCTTCAGTTTGTAAAAGATCACAGTAGAGTGAAACTCAATAAAATGAGGTATGTCAGTACTTACATTAAGTTCTAGAGGCTGAACTCACAAACAGAGCATACAATCTTAGATTTTAGATTTAAAGAACCAGAAACTAGAAGAATGGAAAAAACATCAAAGAAAGGATAAGAAAGAAATTGGAAAGCCAAAGTGTGGTAAAATATCTCAGTTTAGGATGTGTATGTGTATGGGTTGGAAAGGAAGGGGTAGTGGACAAAGATAGCTTTCTCAGAGAAGAAAAATATTTGTTAAAATGATAATATATTTTTATAAGTATTGGGTAAAACATAATAATTTAGAGGACAATATATGAGTTCTATTGCCCATTTTAAATCAGTAGGGTTATAAAATATATAATTTTGTTTAATTAAATAAAATGATCTGATAATTATAACTTATATATCCTTAAAACAAAGAATTATAATATTTTCAAGTTGAGATTATTTTTAGAGGTACTAATGCTAAGTTTTTCCTTCCTCTATCTTATTTCTCTAATTGCAAAATACATTATTGCAAGAAATGGTGAAACTTCCTTTGGTACTTGCAAGGAATAATGCCTATTGTTTTCAGTCACATAAAGATGACTTAAAATAACAGAAAATACTTGTGAGGATTTGCAATACCTGCCACTTCTTGCAATATAATTTTAGAGAAGTTTGGCTAGTAGTTATATAGTTTTTATGCATGAACTAGAAAGCTTTACATATATTTCATAAATATGTATGTATATTTCCGTATGATTTCCTCTTGTTCTTTCCATCCATATGAATGAGAGCAAGTTTGTTGATGAAGGGTGTGAGGTATACCAGGTTTGATGCTGTCACTTAGCATCTGGGGGAAATGGTGTGAAACTAAAGAAAAGCTGTGATTGCTATTATTCAGTAATGAAACTATCACATAAGTCATAACTATAGTAAATCCTAGCAGATGCCACTAATGAGTGAAGAGCCTAGTAGGTAACTGCTTTTGCCCACCCCCATGTAATTTAAATCTCAAATGGCTGTTAAGCGCATTTTGCAAGAATTTATAGAATCAGAATGAATGCTGCAATTTAATAAATTTACAATGAGAAAAACATTTTAATTTGTTTTAAAAAATAAATGGATATAAATATACATGTGAATATATACATATTTACAAATCCATTTTAGTCTTACTATAATCTAGGCATCATCGGTCCTAATTGGAAACTTGACTTGGTTTAAATCACATTTCTTGTGACACAAAGTGCTTTACTCCAAAGAAAAAATTGTTCTTGATTTGCCTGCTATTTATTATGGAAATAGATTCTAGGTCAGGGGCTTCACGAATTCATCATAGTGGTGTTCCTTAGAAATCCTTTCTCTACAATGGAAAATCAGATATCGTGTAAAAGAAAACAGAAATGATTAGCTGCTGTTCACTTATTATGGACAATCCCATAGTCTACTCAATGCCAAGAAGAGAACATTACTTTATTGTAGGGGATAGCTATGGGCCTCTAGCTTAGAATTGGAAGACCAGGTGTTATTTCTGGCACAGCTGTGTGCTATCTTGAGCCTACCATATATCTTCTCTGATTCTCTAAACTCTTATTCATAAAGTGACTTTGATAATTTTATAAATAATTGTTTTTTGCTGTTAACCCAAAATTTAAAAAGTTGAAAAGAGAGGCAATAAATATTCATTTGGAATCAATGAATTTTATTTCAGAGAGCATATTCAGGCAGAAACTCAAATAGTGTCCCAATCACAGGGTAAAGGCAAGGGGTTTTTATGATAACAGACAGAGAAAATTTACATGGAAAGAATTTCTATTGATGTTCTAAAACTGAGTTATTCTGTAGCTATACATGATTAGTTACTGTCTATCTTCAGATAGAGTTTATAATCATCGGTCCTTGTGGTCAGAATGTCTGCTCTGCTGCTGGCTTTACAAATAATTGCTTATGAAAAGGTGTTGGTTTGGTCCAGTCCAGAAGTGATTTTGCCCAGTTCAAACATTCCAAAGGGTAAAAGATCACAATATGCAAGACAATTTCTTTGGTACAGTGGCTCTGACTTCGTTTTAAAATGGTTCTACTTATGTCAATTTTTATATTACTATTTTTATTACAATTTTTCAAGTGTATACAGGATACCAAGTGTGTAGCACTTCACCTATCTTATTTTGTTTTCTTTTCCAAACAACCCGATTGGATAGTGTTCTCATTATCAATTGATACATAGCAAATCATCCCAAGTTAGTGGCTAAAAAAATCTTTGTATACAATTGTGTGCATTGGAAATTTGAAAAGTCTCAGCTAGAAGGTGTGTCTTTGATTCACTGTGGTGTCAGCTGAGGCAGCTAGGATCAGAGTATCCACTTCTAGTATGGTTTCTTCACTCACAGGTGTGGTGTCTTGGTACTCCTTGAATTATTTTTCTCATCCCCTGGCATCACATCCTTTAAGACCTCTCTTTGCATCTTTGGCTTCTCACACACAGCATGATATTGGGGTAGTCACTCTTCTTATGTGGTTGCTGGCTTTCAAGAAAGGAGCTGCCAAGCCTAGTTCACGGCTGTACCTAGAATTGGTACAGCATGATCCATTCTGTTGGTGAAAGCAATCATAAGGACTACACAGGTGTAACAGGGAGCAAAAATTGATTCTATCTCTTGATAGTCAAGGGGTTCAGAAAAAGCCTTCCTAAGATGTGCAACTTTGACATGTGAATTATTTTGATCTGAAGATAATCAAGACCCTACAGACTCACAAGGAAATTTTACCTTATATTTAAAGAATTTAAACTTGGGGACTTGCCCATAATAAGAATTATTATTAGAAATAACTTTTAATGACCTATGTATAGGGGAGGGCAAACATCTAATCATTGAACATTTATCTTATTATGCTGCAATATCCTTCAACCTCTTTGAAGCCCAATGGTGCCTTGCCTCATCCTCTGCTCAGAATGTACATATATTTTTTCCCTTTCTGTCCCAGAACCTCTCTTGTATGTAAGGTCTCTGACTTCTCAAATATATGGCATTGCCATATGTACATATGTACTGAAATTTGGTTATTTATTCTTGTTAATCTGTCTCATGTTGATTTGTTAAACCAGGCAGAAGAATACAGAAGGGGAGAGGAAGGTTTCTTCCTCCCTCACAATAGAATAGTAGCCAGGTCAGCTGAGTTTTGAATTATATCTGACCCATGATCTTCTGGGGTTGTTTTTTTGGCGGGAGGGGAAATGTATTAAATAAATGAACAATTATAGCTTACATGATACACAAATACATACACATAGAACATTATGTGCAAAAGCAGTTGTTACCTGCTATTTTATTGTCTAGAAATATCCATTTACTTGATACTTATACTTGCTTTTGTCACATTGACAATTGATAGTTGTATAAGAACCCTCAGGTGTTGAAAACATGGAATGCCAAGATAGAATATTTATACTTCAGGTTGTCTATGATATTCCAAGTCTATGGAATAATAGATTTTCAATGCCTAAGGCGCCTGGTAATAAAAACATTTTAAAAAATCAGTACAATGGATGTAGCTGCCACCTCTGCAAAGACTAGGCAGCTTTTTCATGAGTTTAAAGGATGGAAATGAATTTGTGGTATGTATAATATATTCCTGTGAATGATAGGGCCATTTTATATTTTAAAATAATTAACTAACCAGAACACCACATTTCTTCACTATGTCAGAAAAGAGAGAATTTATTTTTCTAAAACTGTTATGTGTTTTCTCAATAGTGACTATACCTATAATAGCATGAACTCTACACTGAGCTTAGTAATGCTGACAAAATCTTACTGTGGCCATCCCTTAATATTTTCAGGTAGATACTGAGGGACAATTAGCTGTGCGTATGTGCATATGTGTGTGTTTTATCTTATTCTTTCCATCCATTCTGGGAGAAATTCCAACACATTTTTTTTCTGCTATTCTCTGTCTTGCCTTCTTGATGTCTGTTTCTCTAACTTTGTTTTCTCATCTTCTACTGGCTTCCTTCCTGATGGGTTCTGACTGTTCAGTACAATAAAATACACCGCAGAAAGATTCATATCATTTGCAAGTATCAAGACTTTGAACTCGGTTATGGGGCCCTCTTCTTCCCTCTGTTTACATTTCCATTTCTTCTATGCTATGAGGGGGATCACAGCTTCAAGTGCCTGAAAAGGCTTCACAGGAAACATAGACGAATAAGGTGAATAATTTAGGCTGGATACAAATAAAATAGAGTCTTTAGATGAACTATTTTTCCCCCTTATTTGGTTTGGACATGAGTAAATTTTGTATTGTTTATCAATATTTATTTACCATCTGTAAGGACTAAGTCTGTCTCATTTACTGCAACATTGTAGTTTCTTACAAACTTCCTGGAGCAGAGTTGAGACAAAATATTCATTGACAAACACTTATATATGAGCAGCAAATGGAAATGTAGAACTCACTTTTCTGTCATCCCTCTTCTCCCAAAGTACAAATTAATTAACATTAACAGAAATTACTTAACATGTCACCCTAAACTACTAATATAGGGTCTTTGTTTTCTAAACATGTTCTCCTCCATTGTTTCAGAGAACTCTTGAGGGGTTTGCATGTGTGCTCATGAACCATTCCTTTGAGCCACCAAGAACTCTGCTGTGGCCTCTCCTTTGGGAGGGTACTCTTCCACCATCCCTCAAGCTCTCAGCAAGGTAGACTTTCATTTGTTATCTTTTGGTACCACTGCCAGTCTCTGCCACCATATGTGCTACTGCTGCTCAAGAAGTGTTGAGTGCTTTGAAACGTCCTGTGTGAATCTTCTCCACAGAGCAATTTCCAGAAAAAAAAAAAGTATTTTTGCCCTCTCCTGAATTACACCTCATAAGAATAATAACATCTCGTATTTCAGCACTCTGCAGGTTTTTTAGAGATGAATATGTTTGATTATTTTGTTCTTTGTACTCTTTTAAATTCATAGCCACCTCTCTTAGAATTCAGGCAGCAATCCATGAAACCCTGAATGAAATACATATTCAGCTAATCTTTCATGTTTTTTCTCAGAATCACTTTACCCTTCTGATAACTGAAGCTTTGATGTGTTTCAAACACATCTCTCTCCTAGGAGTGTCTTTTTATGTCACTCATACACATAGATATCTGGAGAACATGTCTCATCTATATCCAAGACTTGGAATACAATTGATGATCCTCACATCCCCCTCCAATTTTGTTTCATTAAACAAACAAACATGGCAGCCAGACATTTCCAGACCTGTGTTGAAGCCTAATGGAAAATGCTTTGCAGTTGTAGGGGAGGAAAAATAATTTTCTCTCTACCATTTTAGGTTCTTAGCTGAGATCCCCCTGATACTTCCCCACCCTCCATCCCCCAAATAAAAGAGATATTAACAGGAGAAAAACAAATACAAGTTTAATAACAGGTTTACCTCCTATATACATAGCAGAGACCCTAGAAAACAGTAACTCCCACAAATGGCCTAAGCTGCCAACTTAAATATTGTCTACAGCTACAGACAAAAGATGCTGGGGTAGGAGGAGGCCAGTTATGAGAGGTTACCAAAAAAAGCACAATAAACAAGGGTAAGGTTGTTATGCAGATTTAAGTCAGTTGCTTTGTCCATAGATAAGTTTCTAGAGATTTAGAGTCATCTTCCTCTTCCAGAGAGAGGGACGCCCTTACAAATAGAGATTTTTCTTATAAATAAATATTTTTTAATAAAAGGATAATTTTTATTATATTTTCAGAGGTTGTCTATATCTATAATTTTTAAAATAATCAACCTAAAATAATCTTATACCAAAGGGGCATATTTTGGGATGAGAAATTCTGCTCCCTTTCACAGTTGTGATCCCCTTCACAATTCTAGCATGATGAATCACATTATGTATTGTGACAATATACAAAGGCAAAATAATTAATGTTGTGTCAGCATCACAGAGCCTGTTATGGGCCTAGGTTTCAGATATATTTATAGCTAATCCATCATAATCATCAGGGATCTCAGCCAAAGCCTCCTTCTTTCTCTTTTTCCCATTACCATTAGTGATGATTACAAGGAATTTCACATGCTTATAAAAGGAAAAAACACTGATGGGAGACCAAAGACTAGGAACGGTGTAAAGTCTGCTCTTTTGCAAGGAATGCTTTTTCAATGTGTATAGTGACTAAACTTTTCCATAGAAAAATTTCCACCCAGATAAATCTGCCACACTTTATGATGAAATTCAAAACAAGATGATAGACACAGAGCAACCTAGAGACAGCCTGGCCTGCTCTGCCTCTTACTGCCTTCCAACAGCCAATTCGAGCTTTGAGTAGTGAAATATATCAGTGCTTGAGAAGTACAGACATGTCAGGTGAGAATTCAGAAGAGGTCTGTTGTTAAAATGAAAGAGTTGGTACAAAATAGAAATCTTACTCTCTTAAAATTAGTAGAGACAGAACAACCTAGGAAAACAGAAGTTTAAATAAAGGGGAATAAAAATAATTTATGAAAATAAAAGTAGACTGATGAAAGACTTTGCCATTTCATAGGCCCTGATTATAAAAAGATCAAAGGGAAAGGTGACTATGACTATAAACAAAAAGCATTACTGTGAGCAACTTAACTTGAACATAGATCTCATACATATCACTTTTGAAATATTTAAATATGTTGCATGATTTATGAATGTGTCCACACAGCATTTGAAATTGTATGCTGTGTAATGTCTTTGTTAATTTTTTCCACATGCAAGAAGTGATGGAAACTAATACGTCATGTCAACCATGCAAAGATACAAGAAACCATTTCTCACAATAGGTACTTTTGTATTTGGATGTGCTTCACCTCTGATTCTTGTTGTAATTAAATCAAACTCCCACCAGGGGGAGCAAGGGAATAAATCTCAAAACCCTAAATCCAGGCACACTTCCCACTGAAGGTACGCTAGATTACAGAAGGAACTGCTCAGTATTTTTTTTTTTTTCTGGTGAAGCATTTACAGCCTGAATTTTACTGTGGGAAGTTTCTTTCAGATTTATTTTCTCTGGTTTTGCAGCTGCTTTTTTTAGTTGTAAACCCATGGGTGAGCAGCTAAGCGATATTCCAGGAAACTCCAGCAAGGAAATATTTTCCTACAGGTTTTCTAAAACCTTACATAGTCAGTAACAACAGAGCCTTCCCCAAGTGCCTTGCCCAAGTAGGACTCTGATGACTGAGCCTGGGACTTGAAGAGGGGATAAAATTAGATTGGGAGGGGACTAACTTTTGAGGGAAACTCAGGCAACAGTTTAATGACTCAGAATGATGAACTGTCAAAGCATGCAGGTCAACACAACAGATTTAATTAGCAAATGAAATTAGCATCAGCCTATAAATCCTTCCCCCTTGACTTTCTCCTTTGCATTGCCAAGGCAACCCAGGCAGCCTCCAGTTTCCCACCTTCTTTCCAAGGACCCCTTTCTCCCTCCTCTTCTCACTTACTGTCTCTGCCCTCCGGGTTAATTTTAAGCCAATTACACCTGGATTGACATATATCTGGGGGGTGGAGAAAGGAATAAAATGGACAGGGAGAGAGAGGAGATTTTTTTATTGGCGGTTCATACCCTTTTCAGGATATAAACTGTGACAGTTTGAGAATAGTTTATTCCTATTTGTGACTTATCAGCTGGCATGAAAAACGCCTTTCTTTTTACCTCATAGAGGAGTTTACAGATGGAGGGATGTGCATCCACTCATGTCACTGTATGCTCTAAGTGTGCCTTTTACACACTTAAATTTGCCCTTGGAACTATTTAGTTGTAAGATAAACAATGTTTCAAGTTCATTTTCTTGGTCATGACTAGCCAGAAATTGTGAAGAGCAAAGTAACAACTCAGAAAAAGTTATGGAGCTGACTATACACACAAACATATAAAACCTCTTCTTTATTTATTCATCCATTGATGAATATCTTGGCAGTTGTGAATAATGCTGCAATAAACATGAAAGTACAGATATCTCTTCAAGATAAGGTTTTCATTTCTTTTGCATATATAGTAGCTAAACCAATTTACATTTCTACCAACAGTGTACAAGTTCTGTTTTCTCTGCATCCTCTCTAACACTATTACCTTTTGTCTTTTTGATGATAGCCATTCTGACAGGTGTGAGATAATATCTCATTGAAGTTTTGATTTGCATTTCCTTGATGATTAATAATGCAGATCATGTTTTCATGAACCTGTTGGCCATCTGCATGTCTTCAGAAAAACATTTATTCTGTTTCTCTGCCCATATTTAAATCAATTTTTTTTCTATTGAGTTGTATGAGTTTCTTATATATTTTGGATAACCCTTTATAAGATATATAATTGGCATATATTTTCTCCCATTCTGTAGGCTGTTTTTTACCTACTTAATTTTAGATAGCATCCCTCAATGTGATATCTAAATGGTATATATCTTAGAAAAACGTACTGCTCTCATTGTAGACTGGACTTGCGAGGTAAACAAATGTTAGTTCAGAAGGTACCCTTATTGGTTTACTGTTTCCAGACTCCAAAGACCTAAAACTTTCCTTGAGCTATAATCAGGTTATAACTTGTTAAACACCAGAAATTAAAATACTGGGTAGTGTTTTTTGTGTATATAGTAAATTTGGTGATATGTCCCAGCTGCTTCGTTGGGGCTGTAGGATTTGACAACTCCATAAGAACAGTTAGATGCTGGGAAAGGGAAGTTTGAATTTGGAAGAGACCACTTTCATACCCCCGCCCTCAACACACACACACACACACACACACACACACACACACACACACACACACACCGGGGACTTTATCTATTTGACTTGAATTTTCAGGGAATATTAATATGCCTAAGAGTCTTAAGAATATCTCCACTATTAGGAAAGAACAGCAAAATGGAGTAAGGATTGGGAGGGTCCTTAGAGAATTCTTGTCAATAAGAATGATTTTGGCTTCACCTAGAAAAAAAATTTAATTCATATGTCTCAAATGATTAACAAAATTTATTATTTTACAACATAGGAAGCCTGGAGATAAATCAATCCCAGGCTGAATTAGGGGATCGACAGTGTCATCGAGGGCAGAATTTCTTATTGTCATCATTGTCATTCTGTTCTCTCATCCTCACACTATTGGCTTAATCCTTGGTTCTGTCACTTTATGGGTGCAGCGTGATCCTGCACAACTGATATTTGAACAATGCAAGGGTTAGGGACACCAACTTCCTGCACAGTCGAAAATCTGTATGTAGCTTTTGACTCTCCCAAAACTCAAGCTGTCCTTCTGTAACCATGGAGATTGGTTCCATGACCCCTGGAGATATAAAAGCCCAAGGATGCTCAAGTCCTCTATAAAAAATAGTGCTAGATCAATGCATTCATTAGGCCTTACACATCTGGGGGCTCCTAACCATGGATTGAAAACAGTACAGGTATTTATTGGAAAAAGTCTGTGTATAAATGAATCTGCACAGTTCAAACTCATTTTGTTCAAGGGTCAGCTGTACTTTCAAGAATTACATTTTAAAATTACAACACCCAGTATCCCAAAGCAGGGCCAGTGAGTACTATGGAGAAGAGCATGCAATCTCCTTTTATACTTTTTGAAGAGCTCGAGAATATTTCTATATGTTATCTACACGACTTGACTTTCATCTTTCATCAACCAGTGTCATATTCCTGTTTGTGAATCAGTCACTGGCAAGGGAAATATCAGTATCTTAACTGAAATAGAATGATCAAGATGCATACCTGGCTTATCCTGAGATGACAGCCACCAAAGTGATTCCACTGGCAAGGAAGAAGTAGGGAATAGCAGCCAATGTTGGGGCATGGGCCAGGGAGCAATTCTAGAGACAATATAGAAAGCTAATTATAATATATCCTCTTTTCTGTAACCCCTGTCTATTATCACTGAACCTTGAATGATGGCTTGACAACCTGATTTTATTTTGGTATGGGCCTTATGGACAAGGTCTGTGGGCACAGCTGGATGTCACGGCAGCCTTACTTAGTAATATACACAAGGGAAAGAACAATCTGGGACCAGCTGTGTCTGTGAGATAACATCTGTCCTTCTCAAATGGATATTTTTCCTCCATTATTCTTGGAGGATTCATTTGTTTATTCAACAAATGAATGTGAGTCTCGAGCATGTAGTCAGGCATTTTTCTAGGTATTGAGGATATATCAGTGAACAAAACAGACAAAAATTTATGCCCATGACACCTTTGTTTTAGTTGAGTTGGTGGGGAAAAAATACCAAAACTCAAAATAAATAAGTAAATTATTTAGCATATTAAAACATCATAGCCCGATCAAATAAATAAATAAAGCAAAGAAGGAAATAGGATGGTCAAAGGGTTAGCAACCTTAGACAGTGTAGTTAGAAATAACCTCACTGAAAAATAACATTTGAGAGACTACTTGAAAGGTGAGTGAGTGAAATTTGCAAATGGAATTTTGAGAAGAGTATGTGAGAGAGAAGGAATTAATGCACAGACTGTGCAATGTGATGAAGCTGGTGTGTCCCAGTGACAGGAATGAAGCCAGTGAGGCCTGAGTGGACTGAGTGAGTGAGTAAGAATAAGAGACAAAGTCAAATAGAAAAGTGGGGGGTTGGCACTCTGAGGTCATCATAGGGGCTTTGGTTTACATTCAGAGAGCTTGTTTTATAGAATAGACCAGCAAGAATACAGCTTCAGCAACAAACAGAAGAATGATGACTGCATTTTTTTAATCAGAGTGGAGAAGAGGTTGGATTCTGAATGGATGTATAGAAGTAGCCCCAGAGGAACCAATGACAGCGTGAATGTGGCAAAGAAAAAAAGAAAGGAAGGAAAGAAGAAAGGAAGGAAGGAAGGAAGGAAGGAAGGAAGGAAGGAAGGAAGGAAGGAAGGAAGAAAAAAGAAAGGAAAAAGGAAAGGAAAGGAAAGAAAGTAGAAAGGGAAGGGAAGGGAAGGGAAGGGAAGGGAAGGGAAGGAAAGGAAAGGAAAGGAAAGGAAAGGAAAGGAAAGGAAAGGAAAGGAAAGGAAAGGAAAGGAAAGGAAAGGAAAGAGCCAGAGAGAATTGCAGAACAGGGAGTCTTTTTTTATTAAGAGAGGATACATGGTTTTATGTTTCCTTGATTATGATTAGACAGCACTTAGTAGCACAGTGCTACTGATACAATGTCAAAAATGTGTTAAATATAGAGAAAAGGTAATCTATAATTTTTAAGGGTCATATTTCTATAGTGATTGTGTCATCTACTGCAAAACAGGTCAGAGCTCTACCTTCTAATTTTGGCTCTGTTATTATGTAACTTTATTACCTTGAACAAGTCACATCATCTTTCTGGATCTCATTCTGTTTCATTTATAAGAGTAAAGTGGCTTTACTAGGCTATCTGAGGTCCATTTTGGAGTCAATATTCTATCATTCTTTCCGTCTATCACCTGATGAGGCCGAATGTGTTCAGAACAGGCATCCCCAAGATGTGCCATTCTGGTATGTGGGTTATTTTAAGCAGAAGGCAACTGAGGCTCTGGGTTCAAGATAAACTTCTGTGTTTTCCTTAATTGCGTAGAAGAATCTAAATTGGTGGCCTTGTCAAAAATAGGAATTATTGCCAGAGATAACATTTTATTACCTCTCTAAAGAATAGACAAACTTCTAATTACTAAACAGCTTCTCTCCCCCGCCTCCCCGCTCTCTCTCAATCTCTCTCTCCCGCTTTATCCCATGAATGACCTTCCTTCCCTTGAAGCTCCAAGGCATCTTGCGTCATTACTTGGCTCAGGATGCCATACAATATACATTTCTGTCTCTAAATCTCTCATGTTTGTGGAGTCTCTGACTCATGTTTTTGGGATTCTCATATGTATGTATGTAATTAAATTTTATTTTCTCATGTTGATTTAATTATTAGACCAGCCAGAAAAACCTAGAAGTTCCTTTTTCCCAAAACACCTAGGAGAAGTTCCTTTTCCCCCAAAAGGCAAACAACTCACTTTTCATATATAATTGAGAATATTTATTAAAATGTCACACAAGAAATTGTCAAATAGCTTTTTGTCAAAATGCATTTGAGAACCATTTTATTTCAGAAATAAAAGCATGATTATTTTAGAGCATACCAGTCTATAAATTGTTGAAATTGCTAAAGGTCTAAATATAGAGGCACAGAAATATGTATTTACAAATAAGAGAATATCAATAATGTATTTTTGTAAGTTTGAATGAATTACAATATTTGCTTCCTCTAGGGAAAAATTCTCTTATTGATTGTTTTAGTCTAATTGTAAATCAGCAAAAAGAAATATCAGTTAAAATCAAAAGTATTAGTTTTTCTCAGTATGTCTGAGTAAGGGTTAAAGAAAACATCATACCAAATGAGTACATAACTGGCAGATCCCCCAGTTCGTATTATTCATCAATTCAATTTTACAATATTCATTTTTTAAAATTAATCAGAGATTTAAATTTTTTGAGCACAGAGGATCTATTCTATGGTCAAAATTGGCTCTCAGTGAGTCATTTCCGAATAGTAGATTTCATTCGCTAAGGAACTGAGATTTTGTATAAATTCTTATAGATTTACTATTTAAATGCTATTAACACTTTCATTCACTCAATATACATGTAATGGGCCTCCTATGTGCCAGGCACTACTTTATGTGCTAGAGATAAAACTACAAAAAAAAGTCCCTAGGCCTAGGGACTTTGCTTATAATCTATTTCATGTTTGCCTTCAATGTGTCAACTTTACTAACTTAGAAGAAACTAGGGTATGACAGTGTCTAAGGGGGGTTAGAAATATAATTCTAAAACAAATGCTACTGCCTCATATGTGTAAATCCAATTATTAAGTACTACTTGCCATTTTTCATCTTTAACTGTTTATAGAGTTGCCTAGCACTGTATGTAAGCTGTGATTTTGAATTAGTTTTTTATAGACAAAGGAATCCCCAACTATTTGAGTGAACTTTATTTGTGCATTTCAATAAAAAAGTAATAAGATGGTTTGTGCTAAAGAAATTAGATTTCAAATTAAAAGCTTAAGCTCCAACCTTGTCATGTACTGTGAATTCAAGCAAGTTGTTTACCTGTCTGAGGTGAGGCTCCATATATATGTAAAATGGAGGCTATGAATATGTCCCTCTAGGGACTATCATAAGGCTCTTTAAAACTGTATATCCTATTATTCTAACTCTAAAAGTGCATCCTATCATATTAAAGTCTATAACATTAATTCTTCATTTTAAAAATAGCAACTATGTTTGTTGTAGACTCATAGTACATGCACATTAAAAAAGAATAAAAACATAAATTGTGTTTAATTAACCTGAAAATTTTAATCAGCACATCACATCATTAATCAAATATATTAGGAGAGAGAAGTCCTTAAAATGTATCAGTTCATTTCTATTTTCTTTAACTTGGTAGTGGCAAAACAGAATGGCACTCTGAAAGCAAAGAGTGACAGAAAAGAAAACGTGTTTACCTCTGCTTATCTAAAAAAGGATAAACGAGCATAATTTATTTTTTAAAAAACAGTTTTATGCATCCCAAATAACACAAACATGAGCACATATTTTTTACTTCCAGCTCTGTATTACCCTTCTGAGATTTACTAAAGGTGACAAAGGTGTTCCACAGGTACTGTTGATTAACTCATCAGAATTTGTTAGGCTCAATGAGATAATAAAATGAAATACCCATTGAGAGATTTTATAATCTCAATAGAGAATGAACAGAACTAACCGAAGTCTGTTCCAACCGAGGAGTTAAGATGGTCTTTTAACCTTCCACTATCAATTTAAAGGCTCCAATGAGCAGAATAAATAATGGCAATGCTCAGTGTTGCATGAAAGATAGGTTATATGCTAAGTGCATATCACTCATTTCAAGCAGAACAAGCCATCATTTTTGGCTGACTGTTAGCTTGATATTTTATTCTCTCTGTCTCCAAGAACATCTTATTTCTAGTGCCTTGCTAAGGAAAGTGTTTATTTAAAAATATATACTTTAAACATTTGTAGAGTAGCATTTTATCTTTACCTATTTAGTATTCCTCATAAATGTATAAGACATCAAGATGATATCACAGAAACTGATGCCTGAAAGAAGAAATCTAAATATGATAGAGTACATTATTAACTAGCATTTCTTATTATAAATGAATTTGATACCTGGTCATGTGATCCACATCAGAAAATAATTTATTAAATCCCCATGTTTGTTTGATGAGGTACTAGATAGAGCCTTTATGGATCTGAGAATTGCAGCAGGAAATAGCCTAACATGGATCAACATTTAGATGGCATTCAGAAATGGAATGAGGGAAAAACAAAAACAAATACAAATATCATAAATGGTTGTTTTACACTGTAACACCATTTAAATAAATCAATCAAGTGTTAACAGTCTCACATGTAAACCAAATGCATTTGAAGTAAGTTTCAGCTCATAAATTGATATATGATTTATATCTCATATAAACACCTCTAAAGCTTTTCCCCATCTTTCATGTTATAACAATTGAATATTCCAGGCAAATAATTTAATAGTGATGCGGCACTTGGTGCACCACTTGTCTCATGCAGCTTCCCAACAATTTTGAGTAAGAAAAAGAGCAAAATTAGAACTAAACTGTTATGCCATTGACAAAATAATAAGTAGGAACCCCTCAAAATATGATAAAAGAACAAAGGGATGAGCAACTCAGTACTGAAGACTTTCATCTCCACCACACATAAAACCTAGTTTAACATCAAAGAGTAAATACAGACAAGAGCATTGAGGTGAATGTAGTTGTCAAATTACAGCACAACAATCTACATGCAAAAAGAGGGGTGGGAGAAGATAATATTTTGAGACAGTCTTAATATTGAATTTAATCATATGGATTCATTAAAACTTCTTAAATTAACATTCATTTTGTTTATTTTTCTCAAAGGCCATATAGAAGACGATCAGATAATTTGCCCTAACATACCAAGTAGATGAAGTTGTGACTTCACTGTAGTGGAAGCTGAGGTGCACTGCACAGCTCCCACTGATGATCAACACACAAGTTCCCGCAGGGCTGGGAGTGGTGACTGGCTCACAGCTGAGGCCGTCCCCAGTAATTGCTTTTTGCCAAAGGGATCTATCTCTCCACCGACTGGTCAAGGAGTGAAAGAGCCCAAGCTTTCTTGGTTCAAGAACACCAACTCCAAGAGCTCCCCAAGGGACCAGCTTTGACCTCTGTTAACACTATTATAATTTGTCTTCTCCCCCTACGCAGTCCTGTTTCCTTAACTTTCTCTCAGAAGTTGTTGTCCTAAAGAGCTCTGCCCATAAATTGCACATATGCAAATTTCAGTCTCAGAATCTGCCTAGTAGGAAAACTGACCTTGGCATCGTCCTCCTCCTTAATTAATTATATTTTGAAACTGCATGTACGAAAGCAGGAAATTGGAAATGCTCTGCATTTTTTCATTACTTTACCATTATTTCATTAAAATACTTTGCCTATTGTCTCAAAAATTCTTATGTTTCCCTTTTTTTTTCCTTTGCCACATTCTTGATCAAATTCTGATCACATCAAGAATATAAGACACTGATTTTTCTTTTCTAGATGCATGATTTAATAAGGACAGAAAAATTTTAAAGGTCATTGAATCCAGTTTTAGTTCTAGTTTTCAAAAGCCAATAGGCTCTGTATATTCATAGAATGTTCTAATCAAAATAGAATTTGCTAATCTAAATTAGCATTAGTCATCCTTATCTAAGACATCCCTGTCTGACAGTTCGTTCAGATTTATATTCCTAGACGTGGGCTACTATAAAAATTAAGTTTAAAAGAAATAAACCAGGAGTTGTAACAGGAACACTGGTAATGCTATTAGGTATAATTAAATATACCAATAAAATAATTACCCACCATTTACTGATGCTTACTGTCTAATATGTAGCACACTAGGTACTTTTCATGTATTGTTCCTAAATGTCACTGTGTACAAGATAAATATTACCAGTATTATACACGGAAAGAGAAATGAGGTTCATGACAAGTAAGTAGGCTAAGACTACATGTTTAGTTAGTGGTAAGTTTTGAGGCCCACTGACTACAGCAAGGCTATCAGGGACATACCTGTAGCAATACACCATCAAGATTAATTAGCTTGGTGTGACAAGAGAGAGCATTCCACAGGCAAACCTATGAATTTCTAGATCAGAGAAAATTATAACAGGCTTTTATAGGATATTTGCAACTTTATTTTAGTTGATATAAGATAGTTTATGCAAAACAGAGTATCAGTTAAGATTGGTAGATTGAGAGAAGCAGAGGATATATATGATTGGTTATGGACTCTTATAGAGATATTTCGAGCATGGAGAAATGTTTTTTGTCATTTCCCTTGGGCCATACATCTATTACTGTGGTTTATGAGTTAATATTCTTAAGAGGGCCCATCAATAGTTTCTCAATTTTCTTAAACTCTATTGCCATAATCTGAAAGCTTTCAAATATGTGGATGTGGGCTCATTTTACCTATTCAACTTTGTCATGCTACCTTTAACCTAGGCAAAATTCTAGAATATGGATAGACTAAAATGGTTTTTTTTACATTTAAAATTTTATTTAGAATATTTTATAATGTCTGTTGGTATAAGCTTTACCATCAATTTTTTCTTTAGCCAGATAAGAATGTGCTTTTTCTCCCCCTTTTTCCTTTTCAGGTTTGGATATTATTGACCATAGTTAGATCTACTGAATAATTTTTTAAAAAGTGAATTTGGGAGTAGACAGCAAAAAAAACACTACTAAGGAAGGACTTGAAAACAAAATGAGGAGTTGATTTTTAATGTCATATGTAATAAGGAATCACTGAATATTTTTAAGGTAGAAGTAGCATGAAAATGTTAGTGAATAAATTTGAAAACTGTGTGAAAGATAATGAAGACCTCAAATCAGTAAATGGAGGTAAGGTAAAGATAATGTAATTGATTTAAGAAATGGCAGATATTATAGAACTCATTAATTGTTTAGTATTACTTTCATTTGAGCAATAGTTGTATATGGCTCTAATATATTGAATCTAACCAATGCCAGTTCTTTGCTAAAGAGAAAAGTCAAATTGATCTGCTTTAAACCAACTGATCTGAAGTATAATGCACTGAAAAATCTGTCCTTTTCATTTTCTCCCAGAACTTGTAAAGCAGAACATGAGTGATTTTGCATGCTTACTATAATATTACATAGTTTTGATTTACTGTACAAGTGTGAGACATTTATCTCCACAATTTATTATTGGAGCCACTATAGAAGGATGACACAGGTAATATAAAAACACTGTAGTTAGGTCTAGAGTTGAATCTGTTGATATGGCTTAACAAAACTATTTTCAAACACATAAAGTAATTATTGTAAAGTCAGAATGACTTATTTGAGATGTGTTCTGGTTACTTACAAACTCCCCTGCAATCATATCTGAATGCTATCATACAGAGACAACAAAAGACAGACCACAAAAATAGAAGAGAATAAAAACCACCTCTTCCATCAATTGTTACCTTTCTCTCCTGTCTCCAAGAGAAAGCAGAAAAAGGATGAAGAAAAGTGAAAGAAAAATCAAAGAGCCTTTTCTCACAAGAAGCCTTTGAGACATGGTTGGTCTTGAGTCATGGAAAAGAAAGAAGCTTTGAATGGAATTAGAGATTGAAGTTCCGGTTTAGACTGGATTAAACATTTGAATAACTGACAGTGAGTCATAATGATTAAAAAGAAAATAGAAGTGACTTGGAATTCATGAGATTTGCATAATGTGCTATCAGAAGGTAAATTGAAAAGGAACCTTTAAAAGGAAAAATTGGTGAAAAACAATAGGGCTTCCGTAAAACATACTTGCCAAATTTAGTTCCTAAGTAAACCAGTTAACCTTATAAATTGTGAGATGGAGCAGCTGGGGCTTAAAACCAGACCTCTCATGTTACTCCCGAGTTTTCTGCATATGACAGCATGTCAGATCTCTAATATCCTTATAAATTTCCCTAATATTAGAATTTAGTCTCTTGTGTCTTTTATTTCCAGTGAACATGCCTTTATAATACTTTGTATAGTGTATTGGTTTTAGTAGTACTCTGTCAATTCTTTTCCTGCTTTTCAGAATCAGATTAACTTTAGACTTTCTTGGTGTGTGTTTTTCCACTTATTCTTTTTGATTTCTGGTTTACCTAATTTGTCATACTTTGTTCTTTCTTGAAAACTTTTCCATTTTTTTCATCTAATAGATGTCAGTAAATAAGAAATTAAAAGATATATTTCCAAGAGCAAATTCAGCAGAACTGATAACCTAGAGACAATTTTGGTGAAAAGGTTTATGATTTTAATCAAAGGAGAGGAGAAAAGCTGGAGATCATTACTTTGTCTAAATGGTTTCTTGAAAAGTTCAAGGTGTCTTAAATGTCAACCAATAAAGAGACTGTCAATTTAAATAACTCAATCCTGGTTATAAGGAATGAATAAAGAATTGTAACAGGAAAAGAAAAAACTGTGTTCATTTGTTAAATGACCTAAGGACACTTAGAAGATAATTAAATAAAAGACTCTCCTAAACCTGAGACAAATTGAAACACTAAATATTGGTAAAAACCATTATACAATATTGTCTGTGAAAGAGTGAAAGCTCTGTTATTTGTCCTGTACTACTTCAAAATTGCTAAGAAACATTTTTCCATTTCTCATTTCATGCCTTAAATTGTGTTTAATAAAATATTTAAGGCATATAAATAAAACATGTCAAGTTTAAGGTTGAAAGACTTTCACTACTCTAGTTAAACTTCACAAAAAATACATATGTTCATCAAAAATGTTTTGAGCCTACTATGTATGTGTCATTACAGGAAAATAGAGGTCTTAACCTTTGTGCTGTTATAAAATAAATAGTTCAGTAACAGAGTCGCAGATTGTCAAATCTGGTTGGGACCTTGGATCTCATCTAGATCACTTCCCTAGTAGTCCAAGGTTTCTCTTCTGATCAGTTACAGAGTTTGAATGGGTGACCATTTATTTAGACTCCTATCCAATGCATCCATTCTCTCTGAATGGCATTTATAATTTATATCCTAGTTCCAAACATCACAAACAGGCCTCCCCCTTCCCACCCTCTACCACTCCACCCTCATTCTCACCCCAAATACAAGATAAATTTTAAAACAAAATATTATTTTTCTATTTTTTATTTTTAAAATCCAAAATCATGTTTCTTTGTGAGGTGGCTTTTCCTCTTTTTTTTTTTTTTTCAATTTTTCTACTCTAAGCCTAAACCCCCTAATTATTCAACAATCTGAACATCTTCGAACAAGATACAGTGGTCTTGGAGCTGGGGATCAGTTTTAGGGAAAATAGAACAATCTGTGGGCAGATGAAAAACCAAACAGTATAAGACAATTTGATCCATTTCTCACTCATTTAATGTGTATTGTATTTTATGTCAAATTAGATGCACATACCAACATGAAAATAGAATAATTTTGACCAAGATTTCATATTTCTGAATTAGAGAGGGGAGGCTAAAGTGTTTTAACAATAGACTAAAATGTAATGGCTGAAAAAATGTTTGTTTCTTTCTATGCCGTGGTCTAAGGCAGTTCTTCCCAAAGTACAGGAGCCATTAGAAAATAAGATTCTTGAGCCCCATGATAGATCTACTGAATCAGAAACTCTGGTACTAAGGGCCAGAAATCTGTGTTTAAACAAACTTTCCAGGTGTTTCTGATACATCTGAAATTTTGAAGTTTATGGACAATTTTCCAACCCAGCAAGATACATGTGTATGCCAGTGAGAAGGCTTAATATTGCTTCATTTAGTCATTCAAACACCCAAGCTGATTATATCTCTGTCATTCTTAATATGCTCACATGAAAGGGGAAAGAGCACAGAACAGGATATGTGAGAAGTTTTACAAGACAATTATAATACTTCTCACCTAACTTTAGAGGAAATTTCAGCACATGATCACAGCCAATCACAAGGGAGGCAGAAAAATGTAATACAGCTGAATCATAATATTCCCAGTTACATAAAACAAGAGAGAGGGAATTTTGGTAGACAGCTGATAGTCTCTGCAACAATTATATAATGATCTTTAGACAAACAGGTTCACTAGTAATATATTTTATCTCTTTTTCTTACATTCCTATTGATGTTGCTTTCAGTCAGGTGCTTTAATTTCTGGAGTTGTACAAAAGTACTGCATCATGGGAGCTGAGATAAGAGGGTAATTCAAGAAAGAGTCAATAGTTAACAGTGTCAGGTACCACTGAGAAATCAATGAAATGAACACTAACATTATCCCCTACATTCGGCCAAATGGAGGCCATGTTGTTAGGAAGGATAGCCATAAAATAATGGCACATAAGCTGTGCATAGAGTATGTTAGTGAGTGCATGGGAGGTGAGGAAATGAAGACAGCAAAATAAAGTTTCTGAAATAAGATTGACTGTGGAGTGGCAGAGAGATAGGGCTATGTGCGTAACGAATACTATGGGTTAGAGGCCTACGAATGATTACATGTTGAAGGAAAAGATCTAGCTGAGAAGATGTGTTTGAATAATCAGAAAAGGGAAGTTGAGAAAGTATAATGGAGTCCAAACAGACTAGAGGAGGGATCTTTGATAGAAGAAGAAGGAGGAGGAGGAGGAGGAGGAGGAGGAGGAGGAGGTGGAGGAGGAGGAGGAGGAGAAGAAGAAGAAGAAGAAGAAGAAGAAGAAGAAGAAGAAGAAGAAGAAGAAGAAGAAGAAGAAGAAGAAGAAGAAGAAGAAAAGCTGTCTCTACTGTAACAGCAAAAGAAGAGACATATATGAAGAGAAAATTCAAGTAATCATTAGGGAAATTGAAAAAGGAAG